>PVKM010017109.1:0-26221 GCA_004027735.1 Carollia perspicillata
TCAGATAAGGATTAAAAAAATGTTGGAGGAAAATATGTTGCCTGATCATTTGTATAGATGAATGTGAGGATTTACTCTATGCTCGAGCAGCAAAAGTGTTGAAATATTTTCTCCAGGATGGTAGATTCTTTGTTAAAATATAAATATATCCCCCTAGGACCAGGAATGAAAAGGTACATGTACAGGACATTATATACACAGATTTTGAGTGAAAAGAGGTAGCAAGCAATTTGTGAAGGTTTTTAATTTGGGACTTAAGAATTAGAATTTTAGTTCATAGTCGTGCGTGCAGATTTTCAAGCAGGGGCTAGCAGGGACAACATATCATTGTAGGAAGATTAATCAGACAAGGCTCTATGCAATGGATTGCATTTCCAAGGGTCTTGAGGGAGGGAGTTCAATTAGCAGATAATTGCAATAGCTTTAGGATGATCTGATGGTGGCTCTGATTAAAGCAGGAGAGGTGGGTCTGGAGGGGAGTGCAAGGCGGCTATGTAAAGTCCTGTGGAGGAGAACTGGCAGGCCTTGATAAATGACCAGCATGGGGAGTTGTGGGGGAATGATGATCAACTGACTCATCATTAATTGAGCACTTACCGTGATGTAGGGCTCTTAGAGGAGTAAATTTAAATGTGCAGCATAATTATCATTTTTTTAGTGGAAATATGCTGGTTGTAGGAAAAAGCTCACAGAAAACAAATGAAGATGTCAGGCATGGATTCTGGGGGTAACTGGAATGTCTGTACAGAGCCAGTAGCTCGATATGTGGAAGCCAATGCAGGCTAAACATATTTTATATTGAGAGATGGAGAAATCAAAATAAATTATTGAAGATGATTTAGTAGTGAGACGGACTCAGATTGTTGTGCTGTTGTTTTTAGTCTTATGATCTGTTCTGAAAACATGTATCAACAAGACTTATGTGTCAATTTTATCTTCAGTTTATTTCAATCACTGTAAAATTCTTTATTAAAGTTAATACCAAATAATGATATTAATAAATAAATGACCCTTTTATAACATAACTACTATACATATGTTTTTAAGTCCAGGATAACAACAGCTAAGCAAGTATGAATATGAATACAGAATATGAAAATTACAAATTTTAAAGAAAAAAATCAGTAAATGGCATTAAAACAAACTCAAGCTAGGTTGGGCATAAAGGAATGAGACATAATGACAGCGACAAGGAATTAGAGTTTTAAATCGAGCCTGGCCAATGTAGCTCAGTTGGCTGGAGCATCGTCCTGCACAGAGGTAGCGAGAGAAAGGGCCATTGCAGGTTCAATTCCTAGGCCATGTGCCTAGTGTGCAGGATTGGTTCTCATTTAAAGTGTGTACAACAGCCAACCAATCAATGTTTTCTCTCTCCCTTCTCCTCTCTCTCGAATATATATTCAATATGTGTGTACACACACACACACACAGTGTATAGTGTATACACATATATAGTAGAGAGAGAGAGAGAGAGAGAGAGAGAGAGAGAGAGAGAGAGAGAGAGAGAGACTGGTACAAACAACACCCATTTTATTGCAAAACCTTTTATTACAAAATCTTAAGCATGTAATTTTGTTAACATAATATCACACTCAAGCAAACCATATGGGATTTGAGGTGAAATGTTCAAATTAAAACTATAAATTGTTACACCCAATTTATTATCCTACCAACCACACTCAAGCAAGTGTTGCTTCTGTCAGAATATATATCCAGAAGGTATCCAGACATATAATATGAAAAGTAGAGACATCTATTGAAGAAGATATGAGATACAAGAAACATTGTACAGAGGACAATGATGCCTTAGTCCCCTTCAAGGTAGGCACATTGGGACCTCACATATTTCTCCCAATCTCCATCAGCTGCCCCATCATATTTTCCATTTGATTATCATCAACAGTCTGAAATCTCTCCTTTCAAAAACAATTTTAGTTTTGGGAAAATCCAGAAGTCAAAGAGTGCCAAATCTGAGCTATAGGAGGGCTGAGTTTGATGTTTTATCATAAACTTTGCAGGAGATGTTATGCATGAGTGGGTGTGTTGTTGGTGTGAACTTGTCAATCACCAGTTGCTGATAGCTGTGGACTTCTGAATCATCTGAATAGTTTCCAAAGAGAATGATCAAGATTAATTCAAACTTTGATTCAAATTTGTTGCTCTACTCACTCAGTCATTCTGGATGTGATGGCCACACAGTACACTGAACAGTGTCTACCACCCCCACTGACTAGTACAGTGAAGTCGTCATTATTCATACACATGCATTCCAGTCCACTCTCCTTGGCTGTCAGGGTTGCAGAAACCATTCTGGTTATATTAACAATGGCTGGAATTATTCTAGACAGATCTCATACATATTTGTATAAATATGTAAATATATTTTATAGATATAAAATTGAACGCTTGATCAAATTTACTTCTATGCTCAAAAATCATTAAGGCATATAAAAATAAAAGTAAATAAATATTTTCTTCTATTTAATTGTATATATAATGATACATATAGATTTGCTAATGCTATTTGATAACACTTATTGTGTATAAAACTTGAAGCTTCATAATGACAAGATCATGTTTTGTTTTGCATTTAAAAAACAATATTTTTAAAGCTTTTATTTATTTATTTTTAGAGAGACAGGAAGGGAGGAAAGGAGAGAATCATCAATGTGTGCTTGCCTCTTGTGTGCCCCTTACTGGGGACCTGGCCCACAACCCAGGCGTGTGTCCTGACTGGGAATCAAACCAGTGACCCTTTGGTTTGCAGACCAGCACTCAATCTACTGAGCCACACCAGCCAGGGCTAGAAACACAATATTTTAAGTACAGCCAGAGTGCTTTCATTTTCTTTTTTTTAATTTCAAAAACTAAATGAAGAGGTTTTTGTAGTTCAATCTGTTACTTAACAATGTGTCAGCTTTGGCCCTTAGTTTCAGTGTAGGTTTTTTACACTGTTAACTGTCATTGGTACAAAACAACTCCATGAGATTCTTTTTAAATAATTACTTATTACATGCAATGGAAAAACGATCTATGCCTTCAATTTCTTCTTGCTTTATAATTATTTGTTGAACAAAATATGATAGATAATGCTAAATAATAATCCCTTATTTATATAACCTAACCATTGCTTTCTTTTATTAACCAGCAGAATCTGAGAATCTTCAGAAATAGTAACAGATTTTCTCTCATTTTTCATTTCTAAAAATTATCATCCACATTTAAATATAACAGTCCTAGATATGAACAAACACTTAGCCACTTAATGGGTAGAAATATACAAAAATAATAATCAAGACACCCAAAGAACAGTTTTTTAATTAAAAAGTTATATAAGAAAATAATTGCAATATCAATTAACACTTCATTTGAGTATATCTTTAAAGTTTGTCTTTTGATTAGGCAAATAAATTTGCCTATGAGCCTACATTTCTTTGAAGTTCATGGAAGAAGTCATTTTATATTTTAAACAAGATGGCATTGAAAGTGATTGTTTCACTCTTTAGAGTGAATCTTCTGTTTGGACCATCTCATCTTTCTTTGAGTGACAACAAGACAGGGTGCTTTCCCTGGGGTTACTGCAATTTTGAATATACTGTGATGTCTCACATGAGGCATGGCCAAGGCAGGATAGGAGAAACAGCATGTTCAGAGTCAGGCAGCTCTACATGTATATGCCCTTGGCTTCTTGCACGCACCACACATAAGTGTATGTAGGCCAAAGGCATGTTGACAGCTGCTTGCTTCAGGCAACAGCCAACAGATTCCAACTACATCTGGGTTGTAGTGTATTTTCAGTGCAGAATTGAGTTTAGGGACAATCAATGAAGGATGCATTCATTCCTCCTCTTTGTGACTCAAAGCACACATGTGCACACTATCTCCATGCCTGAAGGTAGGGAAATAGGATATTTCTTTTAATTTAAAAATTAAACTGAGTTAAATATAAATGTTTTAATTTTAAATAAGTATATGATCAGATTTCTAATTATTTACCCTAGACAATAGTAGTGTCTTATTTCAGTATTGTAACTTTAATTATTCTATGGTTATGTATAAGAGCAAATATGAAACATTGCTTACAAAACCAACAATGCACATTGATCAAAAGTAAAACCTTGAAGAGAACTGAATTAATTATAATCAGTTCTTGCAATCAGTTCTACAGCTTTTGCATTGATTATTTCCAGGTACCCCTGGGCTGTTCCTAGAAAAACTGTAGAAGGTGTATCCTTTGAGTTCTTCATCATTGTTCTGAGTACATGTGGGACCGTAAGTCTCTACTATTCAAAATACTTCCCTTTTCCTTGTATGTCTTTTAAAGACCATATGCTACTATATGTAATGATATAAAATAATTAGACTACTAATTTTACTTCCTAGTACTACTAAATTTCGAGAAAACTAGCTAAGAGACATCAAAGTCATCTTTAACTTCTCCCATTCCGGTTCCCCCTGACACTCTGCCCAGTTTCCCAATCTACCAATGAAGCACCTCAGATATCTATCAAATCACTTTTTATTGCTCTTTCCCATCCCTGGTGTTACTACACTCATCCATGCTACATTGTTTTCACTTGAATGACTGTGTTTATTTCCTAACTAGTTACTCAGCCACGATTTCTCCTATGTTAGCTGCCAGAGCTCTTACTCCAAAACACTACTTTGGTGCTGGGTTATGTTATTGTCTGCTCAAAAACCTTTTCAATTGCCTAGCAAATTAAAAATGCTCACAATTAAGGCAGATAAATATGTTCTTTCTTCTCATGGAACTATCATTTATCTGATGAGAGAGTTTTATAAAAATGAGTCATAATAGACATATTTGAAATGTATTGAGTGCCCCTCCCCCAGGGATGTTAAGGAATGCTATTTGATAGAAAAGGTGATAAGTGATCTTGGCTTTAACGAATGAGTGGAAGTTCAGCAGATGAATTTGGAAAATCAGGAGAGCAGAAGGATATTACAGCCATGGAGGAATCATATGAGAAAAGGCAAAATTATTTCAAAACATAGCATCTGTTTGGGAAATAATATTTACACTAGTATACATAGAACAATGTTTTCCAAAATATATTTCAAGAACTATCAGTCTTGTAAGAGACCCTGTGATGAGAACAACATGGGAGGCTGGTGAAATTCATGACTAACTTAGTCTGTGAAATTCAATGTCTTTGTTTGTTTGTTGAAACTAATAGTGAACTAACATATTAAAGGCTCTGAGAGGTATTTACTTTTTATTTAAAACTCATCTAGAATTTTGCA
Source organism: Carollia perspicillata (assembly GCA_004027735.1). Classification (NCBI taxonomy): domain Eukaryota; kingdom Metazoa; phylum Chordata; class Mammalia; order Chiroptera; family Phyllostomidae; genus Carollia; species Carollia perspicillata. The sequence continues at coordinate 5,266 of PVKM010017109.1, forward strand.
AATATTTTACTATGGCATCATGCCTCCCCTTTTTAAGCAAGACAACTTTTTTTTTTAAGTATTTTATTTATTTATTTTTAGAGGGGAAGGGAAGGAGAGAGGGAGAGAAATAGCAATGTGTGGTTGCCTCTCGTGCGTCCCTCGCTGGGAACTGGCCTGCAACCCAGGCATGTGCCCTGACTGGGAATCGAACCGCGATCGTTTGGCTCGCAGGCCCACGCTCAATCCACTGAGCTACGCCAGCCAGGGCTAAGCAAGACAACTTTTAATATTGCTTTGAAGTAATGTAAAAACTACTTTGGGAAATTTGATGGAACACAAATGATTTCTGAGGTTTTTGCACAAAAACAACCGTATAAGAGTCATGAAATAGCAAAGATAACTTTTTTCCTACCTTTTTATTGTTGTTCAAGTACAGTTGCCTGTATTTCCCCCCACCACTTGCCCACCGCCAGCTATCCGCATCTCCCACCCTTGATCCTACCTTCCTTTGGTTTTGTCTATGTGCCCTTTATACATGTTCCTAAAAACACTTTCTTCCCCCATTACCACCTCCCACCTCCCTTCTGGGTTACTGTTATTCAGCCTAAAACAATTGATAAGTGCACATACATAGGGGGGGCCTGATTAGAATGTTCTGTGTTAAGGACATAAAATTTTCTATTCTTAATTTTTGTAGAGAAAATTTCACAACTTGAATTACAAACTATGACATCTTTTCCAGCCCAGAAGGAGATGTGAATGGTGAAAGGGACTATTGGAGGTGTAAGGCACTGGTCATCATCGCTAACATTAATTGTCATTAATAAATTAACATTGCTGGTAAACTTTAAATAAAATTTAAATTAAAAAGAGAATTACCAACATCTGTATTAGAGATAGGAGGGAGTAGTTCATTATGGCTTTGTTTCAGTTACCCAGCTGAGTATCATTGAAAACAGAGGGTTCAGAATTCAGCAATGGTACATCATTCTGCATTCACAATGGTTAAGGACCTACTGAAAATGTACACTATTTCCCACTTAGTTACTCTCAAATAATTTCCACCGTCCACAGACAGATATGCTCAGGATAATCGGTGTTCTCACGCAACTTATCTACCATCTTTAACGGTTCCTTAGCTGGAAAGTGCTTGGCATGGCCTTAGGACTATAATCTCACAATACACACACATTATGGTGCTAATCACGGTTATGATGTTGATGCTATTGCTAAAGTACCATCAAGTGAATAGGATTTTTAAATGTTTATATTCCTAATTATTTGACTTGTGATAAAGTTTCCTCATAGAACCTACATGGTTTGGTTAAAGCTCTTAATTTTAACTTGTGCAACTATATTTATCAACTATGTAAGAAAGAGCTTTTAAATGTAATTCTCTTACTTATACATGTTGCTTATTTAGTAGCACTACTTGGTGTCATTTAAGTTATCTGGGTTATAGCTCCTAAGTATGTCCTGAGTTAAAATTCTTGCCTTATGGATAAATTCCCAGGATTTGTTCAATGAATCTCAGAGGATATAGACAAAAACTAAGACCAGATGAAGACATAGCAGGAGAGGAGAAAAAGACCATAGAAAAGTTTGAGCAACAAAGGTTGATTTTTAAAATCTTTCCTCTAATTCAGATTCAGTAGATCTTGTTGATCTATAAACATTTTAGTCAGGGGTTGAGAAGAAAAACCCCTGAGCTTTGGGATGTGTTTCCTGATTTTGGATTTCCTTCCTACAAAATATTTCTATCACAACACACCCGATTATTTGGCAAACCCTCCCATCATTCACTTACATTGAAAAGTTGACATTTTAAGTCACTCTTAGGGCATAGCAAAGCAAATCTATAGAAATAGTGATGGAGGTAGGCATGCTACTCCTATAAAGCAGAGGAACCGTCATTACTGGTAAAGGAAACATTTTGGATGAAACCTTTGCACAGACTTGAATTAATATGAGCTATGAAAGCAATGTTTTGAACAATGGGAACTGCTTGATTCTGAGAAGATGAACATAAACTCAGTGTTTAGTTTCTGATTGATTAGCAAATACACATATTGAGCTCAGGGTCATAGCCATCTATCACATTACAATTCTCCTGGCTCCCATGGACATTCTACCATTGAGTCCATCCCCCAGTCTTTTTTGTCATGGATGTTCCTGCAAGTGTTCTTCCTTCCTCAGAAGGGGAATTTCATTGTCACTCTATTTTGAAAGTAAAGAGAGTAAAAACCTTGAGATGTGGGTGGTGCACCCTGCTTTGTCAAAGGGAGGAGTAGGAGGAAATAAAGAGAATTTAAAAATATAACCAAAAATTAATCAGAGAAACTGTAATTGAAATATATATATTTAAATCAAGGGAAGAGTCTGTAAAATATAACATATATAAAATAAAATATAAAATGTAAAAAATGTAAAATAAAAAATATAATATATATATTTTAAATGAATAGAAAGGTCTCTTGGTATTCTGGAGTATGGTTTGGTCATCAATAGAGCCATAGTTACTTTATTCCTCCAAAATATTTGGTAAAGTTGAATGTATCACTGTCTCCTTTGTTTTAGTTAGTTTAAATTTCCACATAAAACACTTTGAGAATAGTGTGGAAATGAATAAAGGAACCCTCAAATAAAATTGGAGTCAGAAGGGGAGCTCTCACACTCTATCATTCCTAGGTCAGTTACCACAAGCAGGGAACCATCAATTACACCAAAAGGGAAGGTTGCATCAATTCGAAGTCAGTTAAATCAGATTCAGACCTCAACAGGAAGAGTTATATCCTGCACTCCCACATAAGATTGAATCTTCCTGTGCACTTTACTCAGAGGTCCGTGATCTGAGAAGGCAGGCTCTGTTCCCTCAAACACCACCTTAACATCTCATTTCAAGCCAATCTTGTTATAAGGAGAAGAAAGGATAGGTAAGGGGTCTGGAAAAAAAGGTTAATTGGATAAGAGTTGCAGTTCTGTTGGTCAACAGTTCTTTATCTGCATCACAGATATTCCCTTCTTGGAACAGAATGGCTCAGATATCATCTTGATTGCTTACAGTCCCCTGGGGCACAAAGGTTGAATTGTGTGTCACCTCCTTGAGTCAGGTGGTCATGCATCCAAGTTCTTGGAATAACAGCTTTCCACATGCATTAATCACTTAGCCTATCAACTAAGGCTAAAATCCTTAACTCTTTAGTTCCCCTATCTTATATAGATGAGACGCTGTCTAACTCATGGATTTTGTAATAAAGTTCATTAGAACTTTAAATATACCTAGTTAAATTTATCAACACAATTCTGGTAAAATGAGTAGCAATTTTGTGGTAAATGCTGACACTTACTGACACTTCTGGAGCTGTTTTTCTCTTCTTTTCTCAGTTTACAATTGTGCTTTAATATCTTTATTTACTGTAATTTTGAACATATTTAGGAAAACAATTTATGCTGCTTTTGAAAGCATTAGTTCTTCGGTTGCCATCTGATTCATCTACAGTGTTAAAATTTTAATCTCTTTTAATTTATCTTTTATTGTATCAGAGTTTTTATTGTTACTATTAAATATATTGCTTAAATAACAATGAACTTTTATTGGATAAGAGTTAGACAATATATACTGAATAGTTTTATAAAATTGTACTTATATAATATTTTCTCTTCCTGAATGTAGTATTACACATATTGAAATAAATACTGAACATAATATTTCCCAAGCCAGGAGGATTTTAGCTCAGAGATAACACACGTGAGTCTCCAGTTACCATGATAACTAGTTTTTATTTTAAAAGAGCACAGATGTACAAACCAAGAAAAAATAGACAAGAAAATGGCAATATTTCCAGAACTGCACATTTTATTTAATCCAAACATTGAGTTTATTCTTTTGCAATTTATAACTTTTAAATCTTTATTACCAATAAAGCACAGACAGAGCTTAAACTTTAGATTTTGTTATACATTTAAAATAAAAATCTAGCAATTGCATATGATGTATTAAATGACTTTGGGCAATATCGGAAGATGAGTTAGTCATTCATTCTGTACATTATCAGTTTTCCTTTTAGCATTGGTGAGATTTACAAAATGCTTCTCAAGTCTATTATTTTTACAGAGAATGGCCACCCTGAAATAAAAGTGGAGGTGTAGTTTGGCTTTATCTATATTGCCTGACATGTTGTCTTATTTAATTCTCTTTAATAAAGTGCCACCAATGTGCCCTACTCAGCAAAGAGCTTTGTACTTTGCTCTCACCCTTGTAGACTCTCCAGTTCCTCCAGAATTACAACATTAAGTATAAAATACTAAAATGCAGAGTCCAGCACAAATAATGCACCTTTTTATTACAAATCTTTTATTAGAAATCATTAACATGTAATTATGTAACATAACAATATCACACTCAAACACATCATATGAAATTTAGGTGGAATGTTCAAATTAAAACTATAAATTATTATACCCATATTATTAAGCAGGCTTTACTTATGCCAGATCCTGTATATTAAGTGTAGAGCCCTGGCTGGTGTGACTCAGTAGATTGAGTGCTGGCCTGCAAACCAGTAAGTTGCTGGTTCGATTACCTGCCTAGAGCACATGTCTGGGTTACAGACCAGGTTCCCCACTGGGGACATTTAAGAGGCAACCAACTGATGTTTCTCTCCCTCTCTTTCTCCTTCCCCTCCCCTCTCCCTGAAAATAAATAAGTAAAATCTTTTAAAAAGTAAAATGACATTAAATGTAAAAAATTGTAATCAAATTTTGAGGTCATTTTAAAAAGAAACATTGATTTTTGCTTGAAAAGCCAAGCCTAAGGTTTGACTTGACTTTTCTTCAGAATGACACTTCTTTTTTTGCTATGAAAGTTTTTAATTCGGGTTTAAAAAATTCCTGAAGTATTCCTAACCTCTTAGTTGCAAAACATTCTCAATCAAATACAGTGTTGATATGTTCTCAACCATTGTTTGATATCTATTTCTTAACTACCTAGAAATTAAAAGTCCTCATTATGCTCAATAGTAAAACTCCTCACAGGGCTCAGTAACAAGGCTCTTCTACTGAAATTGATTCTAGGTCAAAGGTACAGTAAATGAAAGGCATTTTTCTAAAGTTCTGTCCAATTGCTGGCAAGAACAGTTTTGTTCCCCAAGCCAATTCCTCTGAGCAAGTCTGTGAAGAAGCAGTAAAATCCATTATTATCTCATTTTTCCAGTTCTCACCTTTCCATTTTCTCATCCTAAAATTTCACTTGTTGCCTCTCCAGAGAAGCCGGTGTCCAATAATCTCTTCTGAGAGCCCTTCAGTACTTGGTAATAGTACTTTGAAATGTTTAATTTGAGAGTGTGATTCAAAAATAGATGAAATCAGCAGAGAATGTCTTCTTACACATATCTTGACATTAAATAGTCTGTAATTAAATCACAGAATTAGTATATGTGCTATCTATAGCTTTAAGATGAAAAAGAAGAAAAAGTGCTGTGGAAAATAGAACCTGATCTATAATGAGTCATGGTAGCATCTCAGCATGTTAATTCTGTGTCCCCTACATTTGCTTTTTAAAAATTTGCCTCTCCACCTGCTTGGGGCATGGATAAATTTATCCATGTTCTTGAAAGGTGGCTCATCGATCATAAGTATCAATTTTACCTGGGAGCTTTTTAGAAATACATAATCTTAGGCGCTACTGCAGCTGTACTCACTCAGAATCTGCATTTTAGCAAAAACACTTGGGTGATTAGTAAGCACACGAAATTATGAGAAACACTGCCCTAGAGGCTATGTAGATATTTGTCAGTTGTCACCCTCTTCTACCGAGATCCTCAAGTGATCACAAATAAGGTATCTAACAGCTCAAATACCCATCTCCATGTGTTCATGCACATGGACCAATGTGGATTGAAATGAAAGATGTGAGTGAACACATGCAACTCCCATGTGGCACATATTGCTCAATGCTTTCAGGTACATTTTCTCATCTAATTTCAGCTCAAACTTTGGCAGGTACTCTGACCCTATAGGAGCAGAAAATTTTTCTCTTCTTTCATTCCGGATCCTTTGACTGATCTAATAATTAAACTAACGTGAAATAGATTAACAGGAGAAAAGCAAATTTAATTTCATACATATAAGAGCCTCATAAAAATTATAAGACTCAAAGAGAGTGGAAGTATACCTATCTTTCTGAGCTAAGGAGAAGTGGGTAGAGGTTTGGGGCTTCAAAAAGTAGGAGAACAACTGATAGGAAGATGAAAAGAGCAAATGTTTGCAAAATGGATGTTTGCTCTGCTATGCATATACATTTTTTCAGATATAATAGCTCTCTTTCTGGTATAGGCCACTTTTCTTGTTGGCTGTTAAGGGAGGAATTACATTTGCTGGGTCTTAATTGCCTTCAGCTCAAAACAATACACATGACAAAGTTGAACATTTTATTAATTGCTTTATTATTTATTTTATCCTTACCCAAAGACAGGGTTATTGACCTCAGAGACAGGAGAAGGGATGAAGAGAGGAAGAGAAATATGGATCAGTTGCCCCTTGTGCACACCCACACTGAAGCCTGAACCCACAACCCAGATATGTGCCCTGACTGGGAATTGAACCTGCTCCAACCAACTGAGCCACATCGACCAGGGCCACAGTGGCATAATTTAGAGTGACATATTCTGCTTCCCCTCACCTCACACTGTTATTATTATTGTTGTTGCTGTTAATATTTAAATTTATGTGATAATAAGAAAAAAGGCTCAAAATTCAATTAAAATAAAATGACTTCCCTAATACTGTACAATAGTAAATATTTTATTAGGTTATTGAATATCTTCCTAATTGATATCATTGATTTCAATCTTACTATACTTCACACTGCTATCAGAATAATTTTTCTCACAGGCACGTTTCATCTTACCAGATACCTGCTCAAAATCTCTGAGAAATTCCCACATGATTTAGGAGAAACCCTTACTGACATTTCCTGGCATATCTTTCTATATGTGTCACTACTATAATTTTAGACTTTTACTAAATTAGATTATTTTAGCTCTTTTAACTCGTTTGTGTGTTCTTTCTCTTGCCCAAATATCTTTACTCCTTTCATTCAAATGAACAACTTCACTTTAAAAAAAAAACCCAAAACCTGTTTTACCGCATTCTCTAAGAAGAGAATTCCAAATGTCATTCCAAATATCTTCCCAAATGTCTCAATCTGATGTAAACGTATCCTGCATTGGCTTTATCAACCTTCATCTCATGTTATTAGAATTATTTCTTTCCTATCATCCTTACCCTTGGAACTACTAGCTTTTGAAAAAAGACACATTTTTTTTCTTCAGCACTAGCTTTTAGCACAGTCCTTGGCCTACAGCAGGCCTTAATGAATGTTTACTGTAGGAAATAAGGTAATGCAAAAATTTATTAGGACAGGGTAGACTTGAAAGATCATTATTTAGATCCAGTAATGATATTTCAGAAAAAAATAAACTTAGTCCTAATATTAAAACACTATATTTTTTCTCCTGCCTTTCTGTCACTTTCCTGATATCCATGGACATGATACCATGAACAGAGAAAGAGTCAAAAGTAATCAGGTGGACACTGTTCTTGATAATAGATGTACCAGGAGGTTCTAGTCGATGAAACAGTATTTGGTTTCTGTATTATATAAAATGATAGTGATTAGGCTTTATTGAATTTCGTTATGTGATAAGCACATTATTGGTACTTCATAGTTGTCTAGTCAATTTTGAAAACGTCTGAGATTTATATTGTCACTCACTTTATTGGTCAGTCAATTGAAATTTAGAGATGCTATTGTGTTGTCCAAGATCACACAGGCTGAAAATGACAGAATCCAGGCTTAAAACCTAGGTTTTTCCAAGTCCAATGTGACTTTGGCAGAATTCAGAAGCTCCCCATTCTTCCACATTATCACTTTAACTCCGATCAGCCTCAAGGGGATCGACCAAGTTCCTCCAGGAATGGTGTTCCTGGAACCATTCTGTGCAGACAGAAGTGGGTCTGGCCTCCTGCACGCTTTCTGTGCTGACCGTTTATACTGACAATGATTGGGGTAACTGGGGGTGGGGGCGGAGGACAGAGGAAATCATGCTTTACATCACAAATGAGAATAACATTCTTCACATGATCTTTACTTATTCCTTCTGCTGGGAAGCCTGTAGTTTATACATTCAGGTTCTATTTAAGCATTTTGGTACCTAGGTTCAAAATTTTCACTGATTGCTTCCCACTTATCCTTGGGCTACTTTCCAGAGAATCTGGAGCCTGTCCTTGGCTTTTTGACTGAGGTGTTTAGAAGCCCAGGAATGTTGTCTCTCATCCCCCAGGATTTCTACCTGTAGACATTTTAGGTTTTTCCAGGAAATGAAGTGCAGTGTTCACAGAGATTGTCACTGATATGTGGAGACTGCTCATTGTCGTAACTAAGTGAGCCACAACTATAAGTCCATGTGGCACATAATGTTTTTCAATAATTTAAATCTAACTAAGGTATTAAAGACACAAAATGTTGAAGCTATTTGATTATTTTGACATATTCTGTTACTTAATATCCCCTTAGATTTCGCATGTTAAACTTCAGTCCAAAATGAATTTTAGAGCTAAGTTTAAAACTCTCGAAGTAGAATTTTAATGGAAATGCTGAGATATTCTCAAGTATAGCTGCATAAAAGCAGCAGCTTTTTAAAAACCATTTCCATCACGGGTAAAACATATGGCAGATTTTTTTTTGGAAGTTTTCTGATGGTATGTAGATTTGTAGTTACAAATATTCCACCATTAAAATAAGCTCACTCAACTTCACCTTTCTGAATTAGCAGAACTTAACTATTCATTGTCAACTGATTCATGAATATAGAACCAAGCTCAATTTGGAACATATGGCCTAAAGATAATAAATTTAAATGCCTGATGTAAAGTAAATTAGAACTGGAATTGTAATGCTGATAGTTTTCTACAAAACTCTTTTAACATCTGTCCAGAAACTTTAATTTTTTTCAGATGTTTTTACACATATGCTCCTTCAAATCTCTATACATGTATTGTAACTTTCCTTCAAGAGATTAATTAGAAAAGTTAGTTATTATTTAAGAATAAAGTGGCATATGTGTGAAAAATAAAATTGTACAATCTTATCACTTTTAGAAGGGCCTTAAATTTTATCAAGACATCGAAACAACAATGTCAGGAAGAAAAACTAAATTATTGGTTGAGGTTTAAGGAGGTAAAACGTCTCTAACATGGATTTCTATATCAAATACTATCACTATGTCAGATAAACATTTCCCTTCTAAACTTTCCCATGTGTGCGTGACAGGAACTAGAATTTGGAAACTGGGTTTCCCATAATCTCCTGCCATTTCAAGAATACCTCTCATTAGATTTCACCAATAAGAGGCATTCTCAAAATACTTGGGAAATGGAAGGAAAGATGTAATTATTCTTTAGTCAACAAGTATGAGCAGGCATATAGCTCTGGCAGATGTCAGTCATCAATTTTTGCAGGAAGTCCCATGTATTTTCCTGAGAGTTGTCCATTTCATGGCTGTAGTCCTCTGAGAAATCCGATGGCAGGTTTTGTTTTAGTTTGTCATTGTTTTTGTTTTCTGCAAAAATTTTATTGTTTCCATTTGGTCCAACACATGGGAGAGGGCTCCAGGGTGGTTCAAAGGCTGTCTAGTGGTTTCAGGGAGAGGATCGGGTAAAAAGCCAGATAGTAGGGAAATGCAGAGGGTCCCTCAAAGGCCTCTGGGCTCCAAAGGCTCCTAGTTGTGCTTGAAAGTGAGCTTTTGGAAGAGATACTTGTCTATCCTGCCTGGGGGTGGGCCAGCCTGCGGATGTTAGTCAGGTGGTTGCCCATCTTTTTAATGAGTTTCACCTCCACATCCAGGAAATGGTTCTCCAGGAAGTCACAGAGATGTGGGTCTGTGTGGGCAGAGCCTGGGGCATGCAGATCCAAAAGGGCCTGGTTCAGATTTTTATCCAAGGCCAAGGTGGCTTGCATGACATCCTGAGTTTTACCCTGCTCATCTTGGAAAGGCTCCACCACATCCTGGAATAGAATGAGACCACTGCACTAATTTTGCAGCTTTAAGAGAGGCTCAGAGCCCTCACACTTCTCCTGGGCCAACTCTCAGAAGAAGTGGCCCATGCCCGCAGAGCCACACCCTCACAGTTGAAATAGAAGCCCAGAGAGAGGTGGGTGTAGGAGGCATGCAGATAAAGATTGGCTAAGTGGTTGATGGCAGCTTCTACCTCAGGGGAATAATTCAGATGAATTTGGGAACTCATGATAGCTCAGCAATGAAGAATTAAGATTAAAAAAAAAAAAAAAACAGTTTTGGCTGGTCTCAGAGGGTGAGGATGGCCGAAGTGGTTCCAAATGTGGTGACTAGAAAAGAGATTGGACAGTAGTTGGAAAGAAGGCACGTCCCTAGGTCTGATGCCTCCAAACCTTGTTGAAGCAAGAGACAGTTGCCAGGACGGCAGAGGGCACTCTCAATGGCAGTAGTTGACAGTCCCTTCATTCTCTGGTTTGTGAAATCTACTGGGAGCTTCCTGATCTTAGCTGCCCTAGCTTTTCCATCAATTATGTAAACTCTCATTTCCAATATTAATACCCTTCTATTCAAAACACCTCTAGGGCACAGGTGGCAAACACAAGGCCCATGGGCCGAATCCGGCCCTCCACCTTGTTTTATCTGGCCCAGCACCTTGTTTCTATTCGGCCGCAGTGCCGAGCTCTCGCTTAACTGTTAAGGAGTAGTTACATTTACACAGTCCTAAAATTACACTCAGCCCTTTGAAGGCAACCATGAGACTGATGTGGCCCCCCATGAAAATGAGTTTGACAGCCCTGCTCTAGTAGTTTCTGTATTCATGATTTAACTGACAGACACATCAACTTATGATTTGCTTGAAGAAATTGGGCTAGGTTTCTGTCATTTGGAAATACTAGTATATGTATACAAATGTAAATTAATTTTTCAATTAACAGCTTTTTTCACTAACAGTGTTTATTTATATATGATTTCAGGAGAGAGAATGTGTTAAAATATCATTCACAATAATACCATCAGAAATTACCATTGGTATGGATGGATCCTTAGTCACCACCATTTATAATCAAAGCCCCTGTATTATAGAACTTTAGAGTGAATCATTTGTATCCCAGACTATATAAATAGCACTCCGAAGTTGTGTAGAGCAACCTGTCTAGCTATATACCTCATGGCCCTATTACATTATCATTTTCATTAAGGAAATGAATCATGCTTCCAAATGTTACAAATGTTTTTAATGGGATACAATTATACCAATCTAGTTTTCTCAATTAAATTTCAGTCATAAATATACAGCTGAATAGACATAGACACACAGAGTTTCATATTTGCTTAAAGCCATGTGCATAAAATAGGAGTTTTACATTTCTCTGTTTATTCAACAAATATGTACTGGGTGTGTGCTCAATGCCAAGCACTGTAGTAACAGTTGCATATATAATGAAGACCAAGTGAGATATTTTTCTGTCCCAATTGTTCTTATGGTTTATTGCTGAGACAGACATTAATAATATATAAATGTATAGATTGAAAACCCAGTCCCCTAAGGTAAAGGGAATTTGAGAGGAAGCCATTGTTCCTATATAACTTCTACCTCTGTTTAGGTCTGGGGTTATTGTTCATTATAAATGTATAGATTGATAGTTTGCCAGATAGATAGCTATAATCCAAAAAGTGATAGATACTGATGGTATAAGATATTTAGCAGAGTACTTGATGTAGTCTATGAGATACGAGTGGTGGGAGTCACTGAGTAAGTATTTCCCTATGAAATTTCTCTCAGTGAGTACTATTTGAGCTGAATCTGAAAGCTAATGCATCATTTGGGGTTCAGACAGTGAAGCAGAGCCATTGAGTCATTATGTGGTTATGGAATCAGGTTGACAATAAAGGTACTAAACCTCACAGTCATACAAGGAGGTAAGGAAACTGAAGGGTGGAAAGGAAGAGTTTGAGGATCAGAAAACAAGTCACTAATTTCTACCTGAAGTTGCTTTCTTGGGTAATCTAGTGCAAGCCTGCTGAGGAATTTGAGAAGCTAAGAAAACCCAGTCCCCTAAGGTAAAGGGAATTTGAGAGGAAGTCATTGTTCCTATGTAACTTCTACCTCTGTTTAGGTCTGGGGTTACTGTTCCTTATCAGGCTGTCAGCATTGGGTGGAAGAGACGGACACAAGTGGAGGAGACAAAGAACAAGCTGGCACCCCCAGGTATGTCTGCATCTCGCTGTCACCTATGTGACCACAAAAAGGCGTTTAGAATGGAGTGGCTCTTACTTTACCTCCCCTTCTCAAATGTCCCACAAGCAGCTCTTTGGACAAACTCTAACTAGGAATCCTACAGGAAAGGGATTTTAGACAATATTAGCCCCTATTGAACAAAATGGCCAATAGAAAAATACAGTATCCATGAGTAGGAGTTAACTGGAAGAGGATTTCAGGAACAGGGGGAATAGAAGCTGAAAGCAGAAAGATCAATGAACTATATTCAACATTGGCATCATTTAATACAAGGTAAAACCTTGCTTATAGGCAACTGTTGATCAAAACTCTTATTTTCTGGTTCAATTTTTATGAGAAATGGATTAAAAACTAAAAGCTGGATTTAAGCATCTTACATAAAATACTTTTTAAAAAGAAACAAAATAAATTAATATCACAAGCAAAGACAATAAAAGGAAAATCTATACTTGTCATTTCTAACTTTTTTTAAATAAATAGAGTACTAAGTAGAAGAACTCAAAAATTAAGAAAAGGTAACTGAGAAGGCTAACAATTCAAACCTGTACTGGGCATATTTCATGGAGGTTAAAGTGATATTGAATTTATTCTCCTCAGAATCTCTAACAGACACTCAGATTTGCCTTTCTCTAGACAATTTTCTTTTTGTCTGAGTCTATGGAATTATTCACAAATTCACTTTCTTCCACAAAATCACGTGCGTGGAGCACATTCTTACGTGACCTCTCCAGTTAGGACTTTCAGAAAGTACACAGACTTCCTGATTTGACTCCTCCCCCCACCCTTCTTGATTACCATTTGGTTATTATTTTTAGGACCTATAATGACTCAGGCAATTTTTTATTAAAATATTCATTTTATTGTTTATTATATGAGAAGGCAAGACTGTAAAAACATCACTTTTAGTTCCATTAATAAATATTAAATATTAAGTAAAAGAATCCAGACCGTGAAAGAGAAGAAATATAGACAACTACCCATAAAATGAGGACTTTTATTCAGACTGGAAAATACTATACCATTTGGATTTTATTCAATTTTGATAAAAACATCAGTGAGAAGCCTCAATACCATATGTTTTGTCTCATTTAATCAATGAAGTTGAACCAAAAAGAAATCAAGAAAACATCATAGAAAAGTAGTTAGTATGTAATTTTAAATTTAAATTAACACAGCAGTGGCAGTGGCAGATCTCCTGTTTATTTTTTCTCTCTTTAAGGAATATACAAATGATGTAATTGCAATTTATAGACCTCATGAATATTTCCCAAATTAGATGTGGGTTGTTATGAAAAAGTAAGAACATTTTCTTACTTTTTCTTTTCGCAAAATTATTATTTTTTGATAAAGTGAAATTGTTTCTTTTTATTTTTGTTTTTATTCACCATATGTTCACACAACTATGTGAGTGTCTATACCAATTTTTATTCAATAATATGGTGAATGCCAAAAGGATCTAATAAAGCCAGTGAACTATTTTCTATGTAGTAACAGTGAAAAGAAAAGTCTTCTATGCAACTCCTTAGACTCTTTTCTCTAAATTGACCTTTGTTCTCAGTTTATATCATACTTCTAAGGAAAAGTCATATGATACAGTAAATATCTAATAGATACCAAGATATAGGGTGGGGCAAAAGTAGGGTTACAGCTATGAGTATGAAAAATAATAATAATATAATAATACTAGAAGAGTAAGCTCTGTTGCACATACTCATAACTGTAAATCTATTGTACTTTTGCCCCACCTGTATTTTTAAACTGGGAAGAATAGTTATATGCACAACAGGCCACAGTCTCCCAACAAAGTATGAGACAAACTTTTTCTATTTCATCTAAACCTGTGGAGTGTACTTTTCACATGTACCAGTCCAGTTCTCTTAACGACAGTTATTGGAGAGACTATTTTTACTCCATTGTGTGCTCATGCCCCCTTTATCAAATATTAATTGACCATAAAGGCATGGGCTTATTTCTGGAGGCCTTATTCTGTTCCCTGGGTCTGTGTGTCTGTGCTTATGCCAGTACTAGACAGTTTTGATATAGTGGCCTTGTAGTATAGTTTAAGATCAGGTATTGTGATCTTTCTAACTTTGTTTTTATTTCTGAAGATTGATAAGGCTATTTGGGTCTTTTTTGCTTTCATGTAAATTTTTGGAATATTTGTTCTAGAACTGTGAAGTATGTGATTGGTATTTTAGTGGAAATTGCATTAAATTATATAGATTGCTTTGTGTAGTATGGGCATTTTAATAATGTTAAGTCTTCCAATCTATGAACAGGGTATATGCTTCCATTTATTTGTATAATCCTCAATTTGTTTCTTCAGTGTTCTATAGTTTTCCAGGTACAGGGCTTTTACCTACTTGGTTCAATTTTTTCCTACATGCTTTATTTTCATTGTTGTTGCAATAGTAAATGGGATTGTTTTCTTAGCTTCTCTTTCTGATAGTTAACTATTGCCATCAATTTCTGAGTATTGACTTTGTGTCCTGCTACTTTGCTGAATCATTTATTAGATCTAGTAGTTTTTTGGTGGAACCTATATGGTTTTCTATGTACACTATCATGTCATCTGCAAACAATGACAGTTTTACTTCCTCTTTTCCAATTTGGTTGCCTTTTATTTCTTCTCATCTGATTGCTGTGGCTAAGATTTCCATAAAAAAATTAAATAGAGCAACAAGTTATACCATACGCTAGACTAAACTCAAAATGGATAAAAGCTATAAGCCAGGATACCATAAAAATCCTAGTGGAAAACATAGTCAGTAAAATTTCAGATATCTCATGTAGCAATACTTGTGCCAATATAACTCATATGGCAAGGGAAATAAAAGAAAAAAATAAACAGCTGGGACTATATCAAATCAAAAACCTTCTGCACAGCTAAAGAACCAACATCAAAATGAACAGGGAACCAATTGTATGGGAGAACATATTTGCCAATCATATATCAGACAAGGGTTTAATCTCCAAAATATATAAAGAACTCATGTGACTCAACACCAGGAAAACAAACAATCCAATTGAAAAATGGGCAAAGGACCTAAATAGACACTTCTCCAAGGGAGACAAACAGATGGCCCAGAGACATGTGAGAAAATGCCATCAGAGAGATGCAAATTAAAACCACGATGAGATAGCACCTCACACCAGCCAAAATGTGTGTCATTAATAAATCGACAAATAACGAGTGCCAGAAAGAATGTGGAGAGAAGGGAATCCTATTGCATGGTTGTTGTTGGAAATGCAGGCTGGTGCAGCCACTGCGGAAAACAGTATTTGAGGAATTTCCTCAGAAAACTAAAAATGGACCTGCATTTTGATCCAGTGATCCCACTGCTGGGATTATAGCTTAAGAATCATGAATGAGCAATTCAAAAGCATTTATGCTCCACTGTGTTCATAACAGTGCTATGGACAATAGCCAAGCACTGGAAACAGCCTAAGTGCCCATCGGTAGATGAGTGGATCAAAACTGATACATTTACACAGTGGAATACTATGCCGCAGAGAAAAAGAAGAAGGAGCTCCTACCCTTTGTGATAGCATGGATTGACCTGGAGACTAGTATGCTAAGTGATATAAGTCAGTCGGTGAAAAACAAATTTCATATGATCTCACTTATAAGAGGAATCTAATGAACAAAATAAACTAATGAACAAAATAGAATTGGAGGCATGGAATCAGGGAACAGACTAACAGCTATAAGAGGCGAGGAGTGTGGTGAGGACTGATTGACGGAAAATAAAGGGATTAGTCAAAGAACATACATACATGAAGGACTCATGAACATGGGCAATGGTGTGGGGACTGACTATGGAAGTGAGGGAGTGGGCTGGATGGAAGAGTGTGAAGGGTGAAAAATGGGACCCCTCTAATAGCACAAACAATAAAAATATAAAAATAAAATAAAATACAGTAAACCTATCGAGTTTCTTTATTTTTAATATGAGTTGATGGTGAATTCAATCTTGGCCCAAATATTATTGAGAATATTTAGTAAGATAATCCAAGTAAAATAATGGTAAATTATGTCACATTTTTCAATAAATGTTCACTTTTAAAATAGTGTTTTGTGTACACTTCTGAAGAACTCCTATATTATTTTATATTTTATGTAGATAATACACATAATTATTAGTGGACATAATGTCTCTTATAAACTTTAGTCAAGCCACATTTGCCTAAATATTTCAATTAAATTTAAGAAACATATATTGAGTACCTATGAAGAGGAACCCCCCCCCAAAACAGGAATTATCTTCTAGAGAGCAGGCCCCTTGTAGTCCAGGCTTCCCTCACTAGGTGAGTGTTTAAAAACCCAGTGTGGGAAATGTAGAAGCTGAAGAACTTATGACACATGGACAGGAACTAAAGGGGGGGAGTGTGGGTGGGAGGGGGTGTGCAGGGTGGAGGGGAGTGAAGGGGGGAAATGGAACACTGTAATGGCATAATCAATAAAATGTATTTTTTAAAAAAACATCTGTATCAATGGACCTGTTGGTGTTGTTGTGAGAAGCTGTATTCAGCATCAGTGAAATTTTCTTGAATACTCTTTCAACATGTTTGCCCATTTTATAATGGCTGATTTGCAAACACAATGCTGAGTGTTTAGCAGTTTGGACCAAAAACAGCATGACCCATGGGCCCCACACTCCCTATTCACCTATCTTGCTTCATCTGACTGGTTTTTGTTTTCCCATATGAAAACAGTCTTCAAAAGAAGATATTTTGTCTATGTGGAAAAGGTGAAACAAACAAAAAATGGCAAAAGCATTAAAAAGCTTCAAAATTAATTCGTATAAAAACTGTTCTGAACAGTGGAAACATCTCCATAAGTGTATTGCATCAAATGAAGAGTACTTTGAAGCTTACTGAAGTATAAATATGTTAAGAAAAAATACTTAACTATAAATATTTTTTATAAAAAAGTTCCTTTTGGGGGGCCCCCTTATACTTTGTGCCACGAACTTTTCTAAATGCTTAGAATAAATCAGTAATAAAACAAACAAAAGAACTCTGCCTAGTAATCTTTCATTCCAAATATATTTTGATATTTCATCTATATTCCCCCTCAAATACAAGTTATTAAAATCTAATTAGTTGTTCTCAGTAAAATGTTATTATTCTTTCCTTCCCTGCTTTTGAAAACTTCACAAGCATCTGAACTGAATTCCTAATATTTTCTATATCTCCTTTTACAATTAATTTCCAATTCTGTCAACGTATTATTTGTAATTATTTTCACATCCACCTCAGTAAATGGTGTTTCCTGTTCCTTCTTATCCATTCCTTTACTATGTCTAACCATTAATTTACTCAGTGAACACTTACTACACATGTCTGGTCTGTGTTATATATCACACCTGAACTATTAAAATAGTTACCAAATGGTCATCTTTACCTCTGCAACCTTTCTAAACGATTCTTTGTTCTTCTGACCATTTCTTTTTAAATGTGTTTAACTTTCAGTTGTGGTTTACATTTACTATTATTTTGCATTAGTTTCAGGTGTACAGTATATGGTTAGACAGCCATTCACTTTACAAAGTGGTCCCTCTGACATTTCCAGTACCCACGCCTGGCACCCTACATAGTTATGACAATATTATTGACTGTGTTTTCTATGCTGTACTCTACATCCCCATGACTATTTTGTAACTGCCTATGTGTACTTCTCAGTCCCTTCACTTTTTCACCCAGTCCTCCATTCCCTCCCCTCTGGCAACCATAAGTCTGTTCTCCTCCACATCTATGAATCTGTTTCTATTTTATTTTATGTTATATTGTTCTGTGGATTTTACATATAAGTAAAAGCATATGGTATTGGTCTTTCTCTGACTTATTTCACTTATCATAATATCTTTTATGCTATCCATGACATTATTGCAAGATAAGTCTTTTCTTTTAAAACTAGTTTCATCAATGTCAATGTTCTTTCCATCAACTATCGATTACACCCATGTGCCAGAAGAATAAAGTTTATGGTTTTTAATTAGTAGCAATATCTTAATATTTTCTTGTCTGAATGCCTGTTTTAACTGCATTACCTTTTTTACTTACAGGAACCTTTATTCCAGTGAGAGAGTTCCTTTTACCAATCCTCAAATACACTTTTCTAGTTTTCTCCTTTGCCCTTTTTTAAATGCAAAAACACTTTCCCCATTTCTCTATCTGATCCGTCACTCAAAACCAAGCTTAAATCTTACCTCCTTCATGAAATCTTTCCTAACCACTTCAATAATTTGAACTCACCTTCTATCACCATTTGATATCACTAAGCACCTTCTTTTAACCCTTAACATATTCTGCTTGAACTTCTATCTGTAGTGTTGCCCGTCAGTGTGATGCACACCTTATAGATGCCCAATGCTACTCTTAATTTATACTTCACCTTATTCTTAGTGAGGCTGATTTGCAAACATTGTAAATCAAATGGCAATCAAAATGAAAATTATTAGGTGAAAATTCAACATCTTATGCAAACAAATGTTGAAAAAAGAGAATGCAGGTAAAAATGTGTGTGAGAACAAGAATATGTCAATCTCTTGCCATAATTTAAACTTTGAAATCCAAGAAGCCAAGAGAAAGAATTTCAAGATCGTTTATGTGATTTATGGTATATTAATATAATAGCTAAAATTTTGCTCAGAATCACAATTATTCAATGAAACCAGAGAAAGAACTGATTCCTGTGCATCCTCACAGGGAGTGCAGTATGTATGTAGTGAATAATATTCTCAATCATGTAAAATACAGAAATTAGTTACTTAGAGGTTTTTAAAAAGAATAGTTTTTCAGACTAGGATAAGACCTTGCCAAACGCAACCAGAAATCATACGACACTGGGCGGAAACCGAAACTGCTCCACGTGCGCGCAGCTCTCGTGTCGCTACGCAGTGCCAGTAAGGACTGCAGAGCATCTGCAGATGACGGAACATCCCTCGAATCCCTCATAATTCCGTAGGTTAAGGAATTTTCAAAAGTAATTTGACTGAGGTCAAATTTCATCGTGCAGGCTGCAGTAGGATTTAACCATATTTAGAATATGAGTGTATTTTTAAAAATTAATTCTTAACTGAAGAGAAAATTGTGTAAATGAAGTGCTGTTCTGTGACATATTAAAGTTACAATAAATGAAAACATAATTTGAATTAAATTTAAAACCATTAAAGTTTATATATTTTGAAATAAAGTTTAAGTGATATAATACCAACAGTACTTTAGATCTAAAAGACTGTGAAAGCTCTCAGAGCATACTAACAAAACAGAATTGAGAAAAAAGATGAGAAATTTAAGTACAATATATACTGGGCTCGTTTGGTAAAGTTAATAAATATTGTGTCTATAAGCACTTTCAGAATTCAGATGACTACAAAATATTATGAAAAAAACTAAAAGCAATTATTCTTTTCTAGTTGCAGGGTTGGGTAGGAAGATGTGATTAAAGAAAGTTGTCTTTTAGGAATAGATAAAAAAGAAAAGCACCAGAATTCAAATTTTAAAAAGAAAAAGAGAAACACAAAAACCTAAAATCAGGCAATATAAGACTTACTAAACAAGTGTATCCATTAGAAAGAAAACATTTGAAATATATTTTTAAAATATATGACATAATGAAACATTTACCAAAACAAATTGTCTCAAGAAGATTGGATGTAAATACTGACCAAAGAGACAAAAAACAAATGCAAAAAGTAAATTAAAATCCTGAATAAAAATATTAATATCATACAAGTTTAGAATTATGATTAAAGATAGCATCAAATCAGACCAAAAATAACATTTTAATTGTCAAAGGGAACACTATAATAAAAATATATAAATACAATGAACTTTATGCAACAAAGAAGCACTAAAATATATAAAGAAAAGCTGATACAAATGTAAGGACAAATTAAAAACAAAATTATAATGAAAGGTCATCGACCATTGACATTTTAGATATGAAGAGAACAGATTAGACAGTCTTATGAAACACACAAAAGCATGTTTTGCAAAGCAGAGTCAGGGATAGGGTGCTTATTTCAGAGAGAATAGGTGTTTGTCCTGCATATTAAGCAATTGTAAAAATTGTTAACACTAGGCTAATTTTTTGCTAAGTTAAATCACAATGTTTCTCTATCAAAAGAGAAACATTGGGCTATGTCAAAACATCCACACTGACATCATCTTATCTAACTGTCATGTTGCTAAAGATGCGTGAGGTGAGGCTGGTATTTTGTCTTAGTATCTGGAGGTAATGTGTTTTCATCTGAATTTGTGTCAGATATTATTCTTTTTCCTTAAAATCCAATGCTTTCATCACAAGATATCTGGCTGAAGATTTTTAAATAAGATTTTGTCAATAATGATTTTGTTTAAATTGTCCTTCATTTAATGTATTTTTTCATATCTTCGAATATGTTCTCTGATTTACTTGTTAGTTCATTTCTGCAGTCACATCTGCTGCTGATCTAATGGATCAGCTTCATCACTCCTCCATGCAAATCATCTTATGTTTCATTAATTTATCTCTTTTTGCAGTGCATTCAATTACAATGTTTTCCACTTGCTTTTCTATATAGTTTATTGAGAGTTTTATTGCCAGCAGTATTAATATATTTGTCTTTGAAGCAAATTCTTAAACTCTTCAATTCCCCTTTTATCTTTTATC
>PVKM010017110.1:0-26217 GCA_004027735.1 Carollia perspicillata
GGGGGCTGATGCAGAGTGCCAGCTTCAATCTCCAAGTACATTTTTAAATTTCTACTACAACATGGTAGAAGGGAAGACAGAGCTTTTCTGCAGTCTATTTTATGAAGGCAGTAATCCCATTCATGAAGAATCCACCCTCATGACTTAATAAATTCCCAAGGGTCCTACTTCTTCATATTATCACATTGGGGCATTAGATCTCAACATATGAATTTTGGAGTGACACAAATATTCAGTTCATTATAGTAACCTTACAGAATCCTGGCCTTTCTTTCGGAAAATTTTGCAAAATTCTCATGATTTCCAGAGGAAAGCCATTGTGCATGTGCTGTTAAATAAACTCCCCCCAACACACACACATACGTGCACACACAGGTGCTTTGGGTCTCAAGCATGACTGAGGTCACTTGAAATATGTTATATAACCACTCTACTTACTTTCACTCCCCTTAACCTCCACTCATCCTCTTTGTGATCAGATGAAGGGTTTCTTTGTTCAAGTTCCTCACTGAGTAGCAGTGTATCAAATGAGTACTGCTATAGTTAAATTTCAAAGTATTCACTGAAATGTGTTTGTGGGTGAGCCAGGAAGGAAGGCATTATGTACACTGGGGACAATGCCGTCCAGTCCACTCATGGTGAAAGACCCCAGATACTTCCTAATAATAAAAATGAATTTGTTACTGCTTCACATCAAAGGACTGGTATGTTATCAGAGTAAAAAAAAAGGAACAATCATTTTATTTTTGCAAAGATTTATTTTTAAGAGTAAAAGTAAAGGTAGCATTTATGGTAATATAACTTCATCAATGTGCAGAGGACAGCAACTTCAATAATCCAAAAATGACTTGAATGTTAAGGCAACAATATAACTTGGAGAACACATTTATTTAAAAGAAATAATGAAAGAAGGGAACAAACCTTGCCTTCCAATCCACAGCAGAACAGACATTATAGAAACCACAAGGAAGAAAAAGAAAACTAGGTTGCAAGAAATTATTTTTGATACTTAAATGCTTCTGGAAAGTGCAGGACAGATTTTAACTATACAACCTGCCCAAGTTCTTCAACTGTTTGGTCACTTTTTGGCATTTTCACCACTTTCTCCACAATTATGAAATATTATTACTGCATTTGCCACAGATGTCTACTTTCAAAGATTTCATTTTAAAAGCTGAAGCACCCAAGTGTTTATTGTTTGTAATACAGTGTATTATTCTAATGGTGTTCTTTAGTTGATGTCGCAGGCACCTTACACTCAACTTCTATTATGAGTCATTACTTTAAAATGTGAAACTTGGCTACAGAAAATTGCTTTATAAAGATACCTGAACAGAAAGTTCTCATACGAGCAAGGAAATTTTAAGATGATGGAATGTGGCCTTGGCTGGCGTAGCTCAGTGTGTTGAATGCAGGTCTGCAAACCAAAGGGTGGCTGGTTCAATTCCCTGTCAGAGCACATGCCTGGGTTGCAGGCCAGGTCCCCAGTAGTGGCACAGGAGAGGCAACCACACACTGATGTTTCTCTCCCTCTCTTTCTCCTTCCCTTCCCCACTCTCTAAAAATAAATAAATAATATCTTTAAAAAAAGATGATGAAATGTGAAAAAAATATAATAGCTTTGCCTACTCCTCTAAGCTGTTAAAAGTTGAAAATTACTTGTTGAGGTTTTTCTGGTCTTCTTTTTTCTTTTTTGCCTTTTTTACTTTGTGCAAGTAAAAGACAACTTATTAGGTCTCCATCTAGAGCACACTTCTTTCTAACTTCTTCGCCCTTATAAATCAGGCTATAAAGAGGTGAGAATCAGCTCCAGATTTGTTGCACCTTTTCTTCCTCGAGTCATGAATATTGCTATTTTCATTGGCTTTGGAAAAAAATACAGTGCTGTTTGTAGTCATTAAAATGGCCATTATTTAAGGAAGGTCTCATTAATGTTCACTTTTTAAAATTCTGCCCTTGGGGCATTAAGTGGTAAAAAGAGCATGAGCTCTGGAGTGAAACAGCACAAGATTCAAATCCTGGCTCAGGACTCAGAGCCACAGTTTTCTCTGGCTTACAACAGGGACTACAAAGATTGTAAGGGTAAAATGAGATATGGCATACATATAACTTAACATAGGGTCAGGTGCCTGGTAGGGACATATAATAATTAGTGGAAAAATAACTTGACTGATTGGCCAGTCCCCTGTACTAATGCCAACTCAAAGGAAATTTATACAGTGCCTAAAGGAAAGCCCCCAAATAAGTATCAGTAGTGGCCTTAAGAAAGTATGTGAATAAAATCTCACAAAATAATGCTATAGAGAACCCCACTCCCTTTTTAAATATTATTCCCATACCTATCACTAAAAATGAAATACTTTCTAACTTGTTTGATCCAGGCTTAGGTGATACAGAGGATGAGGTTGCAGATAGCACTATTGCGATGAAAGTCCTTGGCACAGAAGAGCAAGCTAATGATGTTTCTTTGTTAATTCAACCATTCTGGTCATCTTGTGGATGTGTGCTGATACAGTTCACCACACATTCCTTGTACCTATTTATATAATCTGTCCCTTTTAGCCATCAACACTAAAGTAATGGATTCTTGAGTGACTCGGGTTGTGTTGCATTTGCAAGCAAAACACACTCCACTTCCTCAATATTGGCTGCTTTAGTGGAGACTCTTAGAGCTGACAACACAACAGAGTACTTCATAAAGAAAGTCTCATGATAGCTGTTATTTATTATGCAAATTCTGTCTGCCATGGCAACATTGCATCCAGGAGTTTGCTTTATTTGCACTAGGACATGGCCTGCATATTCAAATGAATGCAGTCGTACATTATGCCTACACATTACAAAGATTTTGTTTTCCTTGACACTTACAGGAGAACAAACTGCAATTAATATAGCCTGTTTAAGGAGACAGCATCCAATTAGTTATCATCCATTTTCAGATTGGGATGCTAGACAAAAAAACATGAAGCTGGTCTCCTTATTCAAAAGGAAAATACATCCAAACTATAGGTTTTCGAAGACACATTTAACTCACAATGGCAAGGATACTCACTTAGCCTTTAATGTGAAATGGAGTGTTAATTTTTCTCTGTCACCTCTTAATTGCTTCCTTATTATACTGTTCAAGCAGTTAATTGCTAGACTGAGTGAAAGAGTGTTTTCAGGGGAAAGGAAATGCCACAGCATGAAAGAAAAAAATAGAAGCAGTTCACTAGCGTAATTGGGTCTGATATAACACTAGCTATGGTATTCCTTTTAATGGTATCTACAAAAATTAATAGGCAAAACCAAATTATTTGTGATTGGGAAAGCAGAAAAAGATTAAGTCAGTTGGCATGCCTACATGTGACTTTCATCGCTGTCATTTACCAAGCAAGCAAGTAAGCTCTCCCATGCCATTCCTACTTGGCCCATATGTAGGTTGCCTTCCCCATGTGTCATGCAGATGGGGACATCTCCACAAACCAGGTATTCCTAGTGCAGAAACAGGTTCCAGGGAGTCATGTGGATATTTGCTTGCTGTATTCCTTGGGTTAATGCTTCACAATGTAATTGAGGGAGAATAGCAGGCAGAAAGCAGTTGTGTCATGCTGCTCCTTGCTTTGGAACTCCCCATACAATTCTATTTGTTCCTTAGAGAATTTACCCTTCTTTTCAGTACTATCAAAAATGGGAGTTGACATTGTCAGAGCTTGATTGTATTTCTTCAGCAAAGAAATGGATACTCAGAAAAAAGGGCAATAATTACATACATTTATCTAAACTACAAAATATAAATCACTGGCTTTAAGGAGGATACTTACATGGCAGCGTTAGAGATTTCATAACAAGTATTATTTTCTACATCCCCTAATTTATTAGAATGTAGAAATTATTACTGAAGAAAGATGGTAATAAAAATACTTGGTTTAACAGTGAAGTTAGAAGAGACATTTTTATTTGTATTGCATTTATTTATGATCAAAATAGATTACTTTATTGAATCTTAAATTTAACTTCCCAATGAAATATAGTAAAACTGTAAACCATTTACTGAATTGTGTTCATTAGCATTTATTCAATGATTAATTTATTACTTCATTCTACCCTCTGTTTCAGTTTGTTTACTGTTTTTTGAAGTCTGCTGATTTTCCTGTTTTCCCTCTAAAAAGACAAGGTTGAGAAATGGAGAAAGTGATGGGGGATTCATTCTATCAGTGAAACAATAATATGAAACTGTACCAATGACTCACCTCCAAAGATGTGTTACAGAAGAGAGGTCCAAGGGGTGGGCAATATTTGGCCCACCCAGGGACATCAAAAAACTGTTACAGAACAGTCACATACACACACAGGGGCCCAGACTCCAGAGGATGGTATACTAATACTGTCCAGACCATCTACTGGGCTCATCTGTCTGCTGCCAATCGGAAAGATATCTTTTAATGTCAGAGATTTGTAAAAAGGAAAGGAAAGGTTTATTTAAGGCTATACAGACTTAAAGTAGTGACCCAGTGTTCCCATTAAACTATCAAAATCCTTTAGGATAACTACCGATGCCCACAGTGCTTCCTTCTCCCCCTGCCCTTATCTGGGGTATTGTAACTCAGGAAAAGCAGCACATGTCCGTGTCCCTAGGCCGCTGGTACCTTGAGCTGTGTTGCCGTCCAGGCAAAGCCTCTTCTTTCCTCCACCAGAGCTGAAGGGGTCTGCACTTTTGCTAAGACCCCATGGTTCCCCCTTTGCAAAGCTGCGAGGGGATCTGTACTTTCGCTAAGACCACATGGTCCCCCCCAATGGCTACCGCATCTCAGTTTAAATCCCCACACCAGTCTTCCTTTGCAGCTCCATTTCCGACTCCTCCCACAATCGGCTACACCTGCCAGGACTCCCCTATCCTTCTAGCTTTACTGGGCTGCCATTGTGAGTCTGGGCATGTGTGGCCCCATGGTGTGGAGCCAATCATCTCCAAGCTCTCACGCAGGTGCTGTAACCAGAGGGAGTTGCCTCCCAGGTATGTCTTGGGTGGAACTCACTCCCTTCTCCCTGGCTCCAAGCATGGCCACAGCTATTTAACATATCCAAGTGACCCGACAAAGGCTATAGATATGTTAAATGACCATGCCATGGATTAGCTGCAAGGCTGTGCCTGTACAAAACATCTCTCAAAGGCCCTGCTCCATTTTTTGTCCCTTCCCCCAACTCACACCTGTGGGGGAAGGGGTGAGGACATCTTAATATTCCTGGACACCTTGAGTTCTGGACCCCATTCCAAATCCCTTTTTGGGGCCCCCCTCTTGGCTGCACCCTGTATCAGATGTAGAAGAAGACAAAATTCGATCTTAAAGTAGACAATGCTTAATCATAAGGTAATGAACAATTAAGTAAGTAAATAAAATATTCAATATAAAACATCACAAAGAAAATCTTCTAGGCTTTGCATTGTTCTACACATGACTGCAGGGAAAATGCTCTAGAATAGTGGTTGTTGACCTAGGATACATATATGGGAATCAGGAGTCCATAAAAACATAAAATATTACATAAGAATTCTATATGTATGACAATCACTGTATATTTTTCTCAGAGAGGGTCCTTAGCTTTCACATTATTTTTTATGCTGTGTAACAAATTACCACAAATTTCATGCTTTAAAACAACACCCACATTTATCTTATAGTTTTTATTTGAAATCTGCACATGGTTTACCAGGATCCACTGCAAGTCTGCCATCAAGGTGTGAGTTGGGACTCTGTTCTTATTTCCAGGCTTTACTGGGGAAGGGTCTGTTTCCAAGTTAACTGTGGTTGTTGAAAGAATTCATTTTCTTATTATTTTTGCAGTCATAGCAGCTTGCTTCATCAAAACAAAGGAGAGCAAGATGCTAGACTCAGTCTAAAAGCAAGAGGGAGTCTAATATAAAATAATATACTCACTTGGGTAACAGGTCATCAATTTTGACATACTGGTTATAATAAGCAAGTCAAATGTTCTGCTCACACTCAAGAGGAAGGGAGTATATGAGACTATGAACACCAAGAAGCAGACAAAATGGAGGCTGCCTTAGCTTTTCAGGTTTTCAAATGGACCTAAGCTGTTTTTAAAGTTATAAAGGACCAGTCTTGTCTACATAGTAAAAGTGTATTATTCACAAAACTTAATGTCTTGAAACAATAATAATCACTTATTATGTTTCATGGTTTTTGTGGCTCAGGAATTTAGACAAAGCACAGTGTATATGGCTTACACATGATCCAGCATGTCTGAAGTCTCACCTAGAAGACTCAATGATTGGGAACTAAAATCTTCTGAAGTTCATTCACTCACACATCCAGGGGTTTATGCTTATTATTGGTTAGGGGTCTTGGTTTTTCTCCATTTGTGTTTCTCTGTATGGTCTTTTTATTGGCAAGTCTAGGCTTCCTCATAGCACAGTGGCTGGGTTCTACAGGTGACTGTTGAGAGAGAGACAGAAGCAACCATATGATGTTTTTCTGACCTAGCCTGAATTTCTATAGCTTTACTTCTTTTTTTAAGATTTTATTTATTTATTTCTAGAGATAGGGGAAGGAAGGGGAAAAGAGAGTGAGAGAAACCTCAATGTCCAAGAGACATATCACTTGGTTGCCTCTCACATGTCCCCACACTGGGGACCTGGCCCACAACTCAGACATGTGACCTGACTGGGAATCGAACAGGTGACCTTTCAGTTGGCAGGCCAGTGCTCAATTCACTGAGCCACATCAGCCAGGGCTATACCTTCACTTCTAATGTGTTCTATTAAAGAAAGCAGTTACAAAGATTCACTCAGCTCCAAGATGAGAGAACACAAGTTCCACATTTCATTGGCAAAGGAGTTGGGAGAAATATGTGGGTGGGGCCATTCTGGAAAACATAATCTGCCACAACAAATGAATATAGTCCTTCAACAAATATTTACTGGGCTCCTACACTTTGCATAGGTAACTGTTATACTCTTTCAACAAATATTTATTGAGCTGTAACCTTAACACTCAAATAAAACACCCTAGAAAAATCCCAATACTAAACAGAAACTTGTGATTTGTAACTGAGACTCAAGTGTCTCACAGAAATCTACTCTTTATCAGGGCCTTTCACTTTTAACAGACACAAACTCTACAATCTCACAAACAATCTTTATCTTACAGTAGAAATGCTCCATAAATGGCTGTTGCTGGTGTGGCTCAGTGGTTGAGTGCCAGCCTGAAAATCAAAGGGTCACCAGTTCAATTCCCAGACTAGGGCACAAGCCTGGGTTGAGGGCCAGGTCCCCAGTAGGGGGTGTACAAGAGGCAACAACACATTGATGTTTCTCTCCCACTCTTTCTCCCTCTCTTCCTCCCTCCCTTCTGCTCTGTCTAAAGGTAAAGAAATAAAATCTTTTTTATAAAAAGAAATGCTACATAAATGGTTCCTCTGTATTTTATAATTCTTTTTTGGTTGGGGGAGAAAGGAGGGAGAAAGAGAGGAAAAGAAACATCAGTGTGAGAGAGAAGCATCAATTAGTACACACTTCTAGTACACATTCCAACTGTGGACCGAACCTGCAACATAGGCATGTGCCCTGACAGAGAATCAAATCAGCAACCTTTTGCTTTGCAGGATAGGGCCTAAGCAACTGAGCCACACCAGTCAGGATGGTTCCCCTGCATTTTGTAGTTATAGTATACCAATGATCATATGACTCATTTCTTTTTCCTTATTCAACACATGTTTATTGAGTATGTATCGCAAGCCAGGGACTGTTCTGGGCACCGGGATTAAAATGATGAACAAGGTAGACATTGTTCCTACCTTCACTGTGCTCTCAGTCCAGTGGAGGAAACTGAAAACTAAACAAGAAATTATAATGCACTATGATAAATGCTATGATAAGGAAAATACAGAGTGCCATGGACTTGGGTCAGGAAAAACTTCTTGAAGGAAATAAAAATTACCTGCAGTTGCAAACTATGGTTTCTGTAAAGGCAAATACTCCCCAGATTATACAATGTAGAACCTTATTGACTATTTAATAAAGACTTTGGTTAGTAGGCTAAATCCTGTCACACTCTTGTGAAACTCTCAATGGTACACAACTATTCTATAGAACATTAAGAAAGAGCTCCTACCTTTTGCAACAGCATGGATGGAACTGGAGAGCTTTATACTAAGTGAAATAAGCCCGGCAGTGAAAGACAAATATCATAAGATTTCACCTATAAGTGAAACCTAATCAACAGAACAAACAAGCAAGCAAAATACAACCAGAGACTTTGAAGTGAAGAACAAACTGACAATAACCATAAGGGAGAGGGGAGAGGGATAATGGGAGAAAATAGCGGGAGGGCCATTAAGGAACACGTATAAAGGACACATGCACAAAGCCAAAGAGGGTAGGTTCCAGAGTGGGAGGGAGGGATGGGTGGGGTGGGGGAGCATGGCAGTGTGAAACTGGAGACACTTGTACTTGAACAATGTAAAAAAGAATACTTAGAGCCTTATGTGATTTGGCATTGCCCTTGTTTTCCAGTCGCATTCATCACCACATCCTTCCAGACACCTTGCATTCTCACCATTCCTAAAATATGGCATGCAGTTTTACACTGCTACAATCTTTGTCTGTGATGTTACTGTAGTCTTGTATGTACTTCCTTATTTGTGTGTGCATGTTGCATGTTCTCCATTATTAATACCAAAAGCAATCATTCAAATGGTATCTTATGTAGCTCTGGCTGGTGTGGCTCAGTAGGTTGAGTGCTTGCCTGTGAACCAGAGGGTAGCCAGTTGGATTCCCAGGCAGGGCACACACCTGGGCTGCAGGCCAGGTCCCCAGTGGGGGGCATGTGAGAGACAACCAGACATTCATGTTTCTCTCCCTCTCCTTCTCCCTCCCTTACCCTCTCTCTGAAAATAAGTAAATAAAATCTTTTTAAAAATGCTGTTATATAACTGAAGCCTTTCTTAACTTCACCCAAGCTGGAGTTAACTACATATTTTCATTGGTCTCTATAGCACTAAGTTTATATCACTTATTTCATTTTGATTATCATTACAATTACTACTGTATGTCAGTCACTTCCATCATTAATTCATTCATTCACTTTTCAACAAGTATCTATTAAGTATATGCTATATATTCTATGTATTATGCTAGATCCTGTGGATATAATGTAGAAAAAATAGGCAAGTTCCCTGCCCATAGAAAACTGTGCCACTGCACCTAGCACAATAATTCATTCAATGCAAAAGTATAATGTATGATGAATGAATAAATGGATTGATATTAAGATAAATGGTTTGAATCTTGAATTTGTGTGTCTGTGTCACATAAGGCCTATGATTTGGAACAAAGAATATATGTTATTTCTTTTATAAAAGATTTTATTTATTTATTTTTAGAGAGAGGGTAATGGAAGAAGAGAGGTAGAGAAACATCAATCTGTTGCCTTTTGCACATGTCCCAACCAGGGACCGAACACAAAACCTAGCATGTGCCCTGACTGGGAATTGAACTGGTGATCTTTTGCTTTACCGAATGTTGCCTAGCTGAGACACACTGGTCAGGGATATATGTTATTTCTTATATGGAGCAATGGGCTCAAGTTCAAATAAGCCCAAGATGGGTTGTTTCAAAATTTTTGGTGATTGCCATTTTACTGAATAGCTACATTGTCCCACATGTGCTGAAAGATTATATCATTCATATGAGTAGTTTTATTCATTCTAGCAAGTTAACACTATGTGTATTATGCCTAGTCTACAGTTTTGCTAAAGAAGTAGCACTGTTTGCATACATATCTTTTTTCCTGTTTTATTGAGAAATAACTGACATGCATAATTGTTCAAGTTTGAAGTGTATAATATGATAATTTGATTTACACATATTGTGAAATAATTACTACAGTAGGTTTGGTTAAAATCCATCAGCTAATACAAATGCAATAAAAAGTAAAGAAAAATTATCCTTGTGATGAGAAGAATCATATATCTTAAAAACATATTATGCAGGATGAGATTACTAGATGGATTTTCTGATTTTCTTTCCTTCAGATAATAAATTGATGGACTATTTATCTTACTGAACATGTCATACTGCCTTTATTTTTACAACAAATTGTTCCTACTGAGTTACATGCACTGTGTTAGGCACAATCTTAAGTAACTGTTTCCAGAGACAGTTTCCATAGTCCAGAGACTATGAAAATGATAGTTACTCTCATCAAACTATTGCAAGACAATAGGAATAGAGACAGTGTTTTTCTAATTCCTCTCTAAAATAATTAAAGAATCAATCTTTATATTTTGATAAGTAGTAAAATGTCTCTCCCAGTCATTCTCATTTCTGTGTTGGCTTTGGTGTATATGTGTGGTATTCCTGCCATATTGGCCAAACAAAATAGGAAAAAAGTCTTTCTTCAATATACCACACTAGTGTGTACTACCACCCCCATGCCGTCACCACGTGCCCCTGAATTTAACACCCTGAAAGAGTTCCTGTGCTTCCACTGACAACTGGCATCAGTCTAATTTGCAGAGATCAAAGTCACTCTACACTTCTGACACCAAGGAAAACACAACAATGGCAGCCAATAGGTAGCCCATTGTGTTAGGCAAGCACATTGCCTCAAAATACAGTCATTACAGATGTCTTTAAGCTCTCAATCTGACCTCTAAACAGGGTTTTTAAAAAATTAACAATCCTTTTAACTACTTTATTTCTGATTATACAAACCAACCAGATATTAGTGCCTGTGTTCTCTGAGCAGTTATACAAAGGTTTGATAATGTGTCTAGTCAACCATTCTATCACTTATCCTTTCAGTTTGTACGACTATTGATACAGTGCCATTAGATGACAGTCTGGAAACCTTAGTTGCATTCTGCAGGTTTTCAAAGCTTGGAGGAATTTCTGGGTTTCCAGAGATTGTGTTCGTGGAGTCATATGGGTTTAATAAGCTAATAAATACCATCTGAACATCTTTGTGACTTTTTTCTAGCTAGAACATGAAGATGGCAAGGCTATCTGAATATAACACCATAGAAAACTCTGCAGTTGTGGAAGTTTCTATTTGGGAAAACATTCTGGCAATTGGCTATTAACCAGTCACTTGTAATGAAGAAAGGAAAATATAGGCCCAGGAATTCCTAACACATTTCTGTTGTTCCAGAGAAGATCTTTATTATGACTTATTCCCAATTAATCACCAACTGTATTGATATTTGTCTAGTTTGGCAAAGGCACTTGTTTATCAGGAGCATCTGATAAACTTGTTGAGGAGTATCTGAATGTGTCATTTTTTCACAGTGTATGACCAGTTAATAGTGTGGGCAGGGATTATAATAATAATGGCATCAATGTGTAGAGCACATCACACAGCCATTATTTTATTTTTGGTATTGGAGAGTAAGAGTTCCACAATAAAGTGATATTTACAACCTGCCCTTCTGTTCTCTCCCTCTTCTAAAACTGAGCTTATTATGTCATTATAGTTTAAAACATGTCTTCCTTTACCATACAGTTATAAACTCTTTTGGAAATAGATGTCTTATTCATCCCGGTATCCTCTCCCTATGTAGCAGCATCTGTTATGGTACCTTGCACATGATAACTGCTCAATAAATTGGTTTGTTTGTTTTTAAAGTTAACAAAAGGCAGAATAAATAGATAGGATAATATAGGCAGGAACCAAAGACCCTGGGGACTGTGGAGAAGGAAATAATGCTCAAATAAATTAGTAATGGGAGCAAAACAGGAGGGGGAAAACCCTTAAGAAGCTGGAAACAATAAAATATTAGAGGATTTGGTGAATTCTAAAGGATCAATCAGATGTTATGATTTTAAGATCAATTAGTTGATTGGGTTTGAACAACTGTGTGCATTGTGATGGTGCATCATAACATTGTTCATTATGGTGCTACTGATTCCCATCAGGACAAGAACTTTGGGACATATATTTTAGTGTTAGTTATTGGTTTCTGCTGAGACATATGAGTTCTTTTATGAAGAACTCTCCATTTGGCAAACATCAAAGTAATGGATTGAAGGTAGTTACGAAATCTGTAGCCAGGAGAAACAGCTTGCCTTCAGTTTTCAATGTAAAAGATTACTCTCATATTCCAAAATAATTCAACTCTAGAATTCACTTTGTGTCCCCATTTATAACTAAAAAGAGAGAGTGCAAATGAATAAAGCATGTCTTTCCATCATGCAGATGATAGAGAGAAGAAAGAGAGAGGACAATTTAAAAATAAGCGTTCAGACTCTAGATAACCTGATATTCACTCTCTTTCTAAACCTTATCAGCATGTCCTAAAACTAATCATTGTTCCTTTTAATTCATGTTCACACCTTCTCTCTTTAAATAACACCTCTGACAAATTTTTTAAATGATCCTCCTCTCTCAGCATAATATTTTTTAAAAAAGATTTTATTTACTTATTTTTAGAGGGGAAAGACAGGGAAAGAAACATGATTGGTTGCCTCTAGCAAGCCCCTAGCTGGGGACCTGGCCCGCAGCCCAGACAGGAGCCCTGACCAGGAATCGTACCAGTGACCCTTTGGTTTGCAGGATGATGTCCAACCCACTGAGCCACACCAGCCAGGGCACTCGACATAATCTTAATATTTCTAATAACACAGGCTGATTTACACATGTAGAAATCTCAAAACAGTCCTGACTGGTGTAGCTCAGTGGATTGAGCATGGGCCTGTGAACCAAACAACCGCGGTTTGATTCCCAGTCAAGGCACATCCCTGGTTTGTGGGCCAGTTCCCAGCAGGGGATGCACGAGAGGCAACCATACATTCATATTTATCTCCCCCTCTCCTTCCCTTCCCCTCTAAAGATAAATAAATTAAATTTAAAAATGGATAAAATACTTTGCATTAAAAAAAATCTCAAAACAGTGTATATACCCTGATCAACATGGAATTTACTCATAATATGTATGCCATGAATTCCCTCCTGTAGTATAGATGTTTTAGGATCTCTCACACTGACTTATATTTAAAATAAAGAATGTAATTTATATAGCTAGTGCAATTTGAAAGTAAAAAACACTGAAGATGGTAGATAAATTGAACAATCTGATATCTGACTTGACACATCCATTTTTATTAAGTTATGCATTCATTCCCACTTCTCTGCATTAAGTTCTTTACCTAAATCTCTCTTCTTTTTGCTAACTTCCAGTTCTCTTTTGTCTAAGCATGCAAAGTCCCCAATAGCCTTGAAAGCCATTTAGCAGACAGTCTTTTTGTAAAATTTTATAATCTGCAACATTTGCATTTCTATACATCCCTTTAATTAACAAAGAACTATACATCTCCTTCAGAAGAGACTAAAAAATGAAGCTACAGAAATATTAAAATCTTATATAACTTATAAAGGATGTAAAACATATCTTCATAAAAATATAAATTATCTTTTTGTTGTTAGCTTCTAAAGGCTTCATTTTTAAAAATATGTAGAAGGTCCTCATTATACCACAAAACAGTAAAAGGAGATTATTTTCCTGGCCAGTCAATGAATTCATGCACTTTCTCATAGAGTTCGAAATTACTGTTAACATAATCTTTCTCTGATGTTCCAACTCTGTATACTTTATTTGATGTTGCCAACTCAAATATAGGTTGCTATAAGAACAAACACAGATTATCTAAAAGTGGAGCTCTTTGATTGTTTCCCCCCATGAACCCAAATTTACTTTTTTCTATACAATAATTAGAAAAATACAACAATAAATATATTTCAAAATTTTTCTTTTAATAGGCTATTTTAATAACCTTTATAAGTTACCTTATTAGTAACCTTAATAAGATATCTCTAAATGCAAATTACCAATAATGGTAAGAAATTTTAAAGAGACCAGAGGAAGAATATGAACAAATAGTGGAGAAGAGTAAATGGTAGAGTGCAGGACCAATGCTAGAACTTCATTTAATCTTGCTATAAATAGTCAGGTAAGCATATATAGTAAAATCCCCATCAGTATTGATGATATGAATCACTTAGTAATGTGTTTCCAAAAAAATACTCAGTGCTTACTATATACCTTCTATAGGTACAGAGAACTAAAAGACTCAGCCTCAAGGAAGTCAAGTTCAATGGGTAGGGCGGAATCATGGATAATCAGTGCAATGATTGTTGTGATAAAGGGATGTGGGGATGGGAAGCATGGGAGCACAGAAGTGGGGCACCGGAGTCTGCCTTGAGAGTAAGGGAGGGATCAGTCAAAAAGGGGATGAGGAGCATCTGTAGTTAAAAATCATACAGTATGTAACCTTCCCAGATTCTTTCTCTTACTAATATATATTTAAGGTTCCTTCATGTCTTTTTATGGCTCAATAGCTCTTTTCTTTTTAGTGCTGAATAATATTCTATTGTCTGAATGTACCACAATTTATTTATCCATTCAACTACTGAAGGGCATCTTGATTGTTTCCAAATTTTGACAATAATGAATAAAGCTGCTATAAATATCCATGTGCAGGTTTTTGTGTGCATTAAGTTTCCAGCTTTGGACAAATATCAAGGAGAGTGACTACAGCATCATATAGTAAAAGTATATTTACTTCTGTGAGAAACTGCTAAATTGTCTTCCAAAATGACTATATCATTCTGCACTGTCACCAGCAATGTAGTAATCTTCTTGTCACTTCATATCCTCACTAGTATTTGCTGTTGAAAGTGTTCTAGATTTTGCCATTCCAAAACATGTATAGTAGTAGCTCATTGCTGTTTTTATCTGCATTCCTTGATAAATGCTATGGAATATTTTTTCATATGCTTACTTGCCATATGTATATCTCCTTTGATGGGGTGTCTTTTAAAGCCTTTGTCCCATTTTTTGCTCAGATTGTTTGTTTTCTTACTGTCGACTTTTAAGTGTTTTTTTGTGTATATTTTAGATAACCATTCTTTATCATATGTGTCTTTTGCAAATGTTATCTCCCAGTCTGTGATTAGTCTGCTAATTCTCCTGACATTGATTTTTACAGAGCTATTTTTTTTAAACTTTAAAAAGTCTAGTGTATCCCAATGGAACAGAATAGAGAATCGAGAAGTAAACCCAAGTCTCTATGGTCAATTAATATTTGACAAAGGGGGCAGCAACTAAAATGAAATAAAAATAGCCTCTTCAACAAATGGTGTTGGGAGAACTGGACAGCTACATGCAAAAAAAATGAACTTGAGCACCAACTTACACCATACACAAAAATAAGTTCAAGGTGGATAAAAGACTTACATATAAACTGGAACACCATTAAAGTCCTGGAGGAGAACATAGGCAGGAAAATCTCAGTTATTTCACGCAGCAACATTTTTACTGATTTGTCCCCCAGAATAGGTGACATAAAGGAAAAAATAAACAAATGGGATCTCATCAAAATAAAAAGCTTCTGCACTGCCAAAGAAAACAGCATTAAAATAAAAAGAGAACCAACTGTATGGGAAAACATATTTGCCAATGATACCTCAGACAAAGGTTTACTCCCCAAAATATATAAAGAACTTGCATGAATGTACTCTAAGAAGACAAGCAATGCAATTAAGAAATGGGCAAAGGACTTGAATAGACGCTTCTCCAAAGAGGACATACAGAGAATCCAGAAACACATGAAAAGATGCTCAATATCGCTTGCTATCAGAGAGATGCAAATTAAAACTACAATGAGATACCACTTCACACTGGTGAGAATGGCCATCATAAACAAGGCAATGGACAGCAAGTGTTGGAGAGGTTGTGGAGAAAAGGGAACCCTAGTTCACTGTTGGTGGGATTGCAGACTGGTACAACCACTATGGAAAAACAGTATGGAATTTTTAAGAAAACTACAAATGGATGTGCCTTTTGACTCGGCAATTCCACTGCTAGGTTTAGACCCTAAGAACC
The DNA here is from genome assembly GCA_004027735.1 of Carollia perspicillata. NCBI lineage: Eukaryota > Metazoa > Chordata > Mammalia > Chiroptera > Phyllostomidae > Carollia > Carollia perspicillata. The sequence goes on from PVKM010017110.1 coordinate 15,880, forward strand.
CAGAAAAACCAATCCAGAAGAACCCATGCACCTCAATGTTCATAGCAGCATAATTTACAATAGCCAAGTGTTGGAAGCAACCTAGGTGCTTATCAGTAAATGGATGGATCAAAAAACTATGGTACATATACACAATGGAATTCTATGTGGCAGAAAGAAAGAAGGAGCTCCTACCCTATGCAACAGCATGGGTGGAACTGGAAAGCATTATGCTAAGTGAAATAAGCCAGGCTGTAAAAGACAAATACCATATGATCTCACCTTTAACAGGAACCTAAACAACAAAACAATCAAGCAAGCAAAATATAACTAAAAACATTGAAATAGAAAGCAGGCTGGGAATGACCGGAGGGGAGAGGGGAGGAAATTTCAGGGGAAAAGGGGAAGGGGTCACAAGAACAAGTATAAAGGACACATGAACAAAAACTAAGGGGGGGTGGAAATGGGAGGGAGGTGAGGAGCACTGGGGGCGTGGGCTGGGATGAGCATAAAAGACAGAAAACTGTACTTGAACAACTAAAATAAAAAATTAAAAAATAATAAAATAAAAAGTCTAGTCTATCAATTATTTTTTTCATGGATCATGATTTTGGTATTGTATCTAAGACATCATGGTCATACCCAGGGTCATCTAGGTATTGTATATGTTATCATCTAGCTTTATAATTTTATATTTTACATTTAGATTCATAACCCATTTTGAGTTAATAATTGTTAAGGGTTTAAGACCTTTGTCTAATTTATTTTTTTGGCATGTGGATGTGCAGTTATTACAGCACCATTTATTGAAAAGACTATATTTGGTTTATTATATTGCCTTTCTTCTTTGTCAAAGATCAGTTGACATATTTAGGTGAATCTATTTCTGGGCTCTCTATTCTATTCCATTGATTTACTTGTCTATTTTTTTCAGAAGTAACCCACGGTCTTGATTATTGTCACTTTATAGTAAGGCATGAAGTCAATTAATGTCAATCCCCTAACTCTGTTTTTCTTCAATATTGAGTTAAGTTTTTTGCCTCTCCACATACATTTTACAATTAGTTTTTCAATATTCATATAACTTTCTGGGGTTTTGCTTGGAATTGCATTAAATCTATAGATCAAGTTGGGAAGAACTGTCATTTTGACAATACTGAGCTTTTCATTCATAAGCATAGTATATTTCTCCATTTATTTAGTTCTTTGATTTCTTTATCAGAGTTTTGTAGTGTTCCTAATATAAATCTTATATATATTTTATTAGACTACGCCTAAGTATTGCATTTGAGGGGGTGTTAATGTAAATGGTATTGTGTTTATTTCAAATTCCACTTGTTCATTGTTGGCATATGGGAAAGCAATTAATTTTTGTATATCAACCTTTAATGCTACAACCTTGCTAATACATTTATGCACCACATAACAATGTTTCAATCAACAAAGGACTATGTATTCAATCATAGTCCCTTAAGATTATAATGGTCCTGAAAAATTCCTATCACCTAGTGACACCATAGCCAGCATAACATCCTAGTGCAACATATTAGAATTGCCTACAGTATTCAGTATTATAACATTCTGTACAAGCTTGTGCCTTAGGAACAATAGGCTTTGCCATATAGCCTAGGTGAGTAGTAGGTTATGCTGTTTTGTGTAAGTAAACTATGTGATGTTCATACAATAATGAAAGAGCCTAATGACACATTTCTTGGGACATATCCTGGTTATTAAGCAACACATGACTGTAATCATTCATTACTTCCAAAAGTATTTTTGTTCGTTCTTTCATATTTTCTACATAAATGATTATGTCATCTGTGAACAAAGACAGATTTTTAAATTCCTTCCCAATCTCTGTAACTTTTATTTCTCCTTTTTGCCTTATTTCATGAGCAAGAACTTTCACTATGATCCTTAAAAAGACCTTGCCTGATTTTAGTGGAAAATTGTTTCAGTAGATTTTCAAAATGGACAGTTCTCAGGGATTAAACTAGATAGCCATTGGACTCTATGCTTTGGGGGGTAGTTGAGTAAATTCTTGCAACACGTTTTCAGTAGAATTCAGAGCACAACCTGAAATGTCAATGCTGAGTCAGGGAAATCAATTCTAGTATAATTGGTTTAACTTAAAAAATATTCTGAAATTCACAAAACAATAACTAGCATGTATTTGACATCTAGTATGTACCAGGTGTCATACAAAGTGATTTAGACACATGCAGGTAGGTTAGTTTAGGAGCGTTATTAGCAAAACAAATGATTATCTTAAATCACATCAGCATGTTACCAATTAGAGACGTCAATAATACTGCCTTGGATTTATATTTTCCCTTTTTTCTACGTACTCCTCCAGAGATTACTCCCAACGCCTTAGGCAACTTACAGCTTATAATCAATCATATCTTTCTCACAACATTCTTATATAATTTCACTTTGACAGAAAGACATCCAGATTTTTTAAAAATAACCCAATGATGTCACTTCCTCAATCCATTCCTTCCCACAACATATAGTATTTAGTTATATACTGTGTGCCAGCCCAGATTGTTATGACAGTGTCATGTGTCAGGTATTTCGTTTTTTTTTTAATTTTTTAACTTTATTTATTTTACCTTTTTTCTTTCTATTTTTTGTAAATTTTATTATAATTTTTATTCAAGTACAGTTTTCTGATTTTTACTCCAGTCACAGTTCACCCCCCAGTGCTCCCCACCTCCCTCTCATTTCCACCCGCCTTAGTTTTTGTCCATGTGTCCTTTATACTTGTTTCTATAATCCCTTCCCTTTTCCCCCTGAAGTTCCCTCCCCTCTCTCCTCTGGTTACTGTCATCCTGTTTTCTATTTCAATGTCTTTGGTTATATTTTGCTTGCTTATTTGTTTTGTGGCTTAGTTTCCTGTTAAAGGTGAGATCATATGGTAGTTGTCTTTTACAGCCTGGCTTATTTCACTTAGCATAATGCTTTCCAGTTCCATCCATGCTGTTGCATAGGGTAGGAGCTCCTTCTTTCTTTCTGCCACATAGAATTCCATTGTGTATATGTATGATAGTTTTTTGATCTATTCATTTACTGATGGGTATCTAGGTTGCTTCCTGCACGTGGCTATTGTAAATTCTGCTGCTATAAATATTGGGGTGCATAGGTTCTTTTGGAATGGTGTTTCAGGGTCCTCAGGATATAATCCTAGCAGTGGAATTGCTGGGTGAAAAGGCAAGTCCATTTGTAGTTTTCTTAAATATTCCATACTGTTTTTCCAGAGTGATTGTACCAGTCTGCAATCTCACCAACAGTGAATTAGTGTCCCCTTTTCTCCACAACCTCTCCACTTGTTGTTTCTTGCTTTGTTTATGATAGCCATTCTTACCGGAGTAGAGTGGTATCTCATTGTGGTTTTAATTTACATTTCTCTGATGGCTAGTGATATTGAGCATCTTTTCATGTGTCTCTGAATCCTCTGTATGTCCTCCTTGGAGAAATGCCTGCCCAAGTCCTTTGCCCATTTTTTAATTGGGCTGCTTATCTTCTTGGAGTGGAGTTGTGTAAGTTCTTTGCATATTTTGGAGATTAAACCCTTGTCTGAGGTATCATTGGCAAATATATTTTCCCATAGAGTTGGGTCTCTTGTTATTTTAATGCTGTTTTCTTTAGCTGTGCAGAAGCTTTCTATTTTGATGAGATCCCATTTATTTATTCTTTCCTTTATATCCCTTGCTCTGGGGGACATATCAGTAAAAATGTTGCTGCATGAGATATCTGAGATTTTCCTGCCTATGTTCTCCTCTAGGATTTTCATGGTTTCACGGTTTATATTTAAGTCTTTTATCCATCTTGAATTTAATTTTGTGTATGGTGTAAGTTGGTGCTCGAGCTTCATTTTTTTGCACATAGCTGTCCAGTTCTCCCAACACCATTTGTTGAAGAGACTATTTTTACTCCATTTTATGGTGTTGCCCCCTTTGTTGAATAGTATCTACCTGTAGAGACTTGGTTTCTTTCTGGGCTTTCTGTTCTGTTCCATTGGTCTATGTACCTGTACCAGGTTGTTTTGATTATAGTGGCCTTGTAATACAATTTGGTATCAGGTATTGTGATCCCTCCTACTTTGTTCTTCTTTCTCAAAGTTGCAGCTGCTATTCGGGGTCATTTATGGTTCCATATAAACTTTTGAAGTGTTTGTTCTATGTCTGTGAAATATGCCACTGGTACTTTGATAAATATTGCACTGAATCTATATATTGCTTTGGGTAATATGGACATTTTGATGATGTTAATTCTTCCAATCCATGAACACGGTGTATGTTTTCATTTGTTTGTGTCTTCCTTGATTTCATTCTTCAGTGTTGTATAGTTTTCTGCATACAGGTTTTTATCTCCTTGGTTAGGTTTATTCCTAGGTATTTTATTTTTCTTTTTGCTATATCAAAAGGGTTTTTTTTCTTGATTTCTGCTTCTGCTGTTTTATTGTTGGTATACAAAAATGCCTTTGATTTCTGAATATTGACTTTGTATCTCACTGTTTTGCCAAATTCATTTATTAGGTTGAGCAGTTTTTGGGTAGAGTCTATAGGATTTTCCATGTACACTATCATATCATCTGCAAACAGTGACAGTTTTGTTTTCTCATTTTGATGTAGAAAATTGACTTAAACCCAGTAGGCCTTAGCACAGGGTTCCCCTTCCCCCAGTTCAAACGGCAAGGCCAGAGGACAGGGTCCCCCTCCCCTAGTGTAAATGGCAAGGCCAGCCAGCGAGCCAGCTAGGAGATAAAGTACTAATGGTCCAGCCCACACCAGTCAAAACATAGAGTGCTGACTAACCAAATAAGAAATCTGAATTAACCCCTGCATTCCTCTGCATTCCGCTTCTGTATCTCACTTCTGCCACATAGCCACGTAAAGATAAAGTATATAAGTCCTGTACTCCTTTGTTCAGGACCCAGAATTTGGAGTTGGACTCCTCTGGGACCATGCGTGAATAAAGGATCATGCTCTCAACCCCTCTGGTGTCTGGTCATTTCGATTTCCTGTAACATTTGGTTCCCTGACCGGGAAACAACCTTACACACAATGGGCCGAATTGCCGCCGGGAGGAGACGGACGGAGTCGGGTGGAGACCCGAGAAAGGGGGGAGCGCGCGCCCTGAGATTTCTTAGGTCTTGCCGATCAGGTCGCCGAACACCAGGCCATGGCAGTCTGCTCCCTGGTTCGGAGGGACTCAGACCACGATCACTCAGAAGGCGCCAAATCCGTAAATCGGTGAGTGCCCTGGAGACCAGACCTGAGACCAGGAGAGACTGATCATCTCTCAAATCAGAAATCAGGATCGAGACTAGGAAGTTCGATCACCCAACCCTCGCTCGGGAAGGGAAAAGTTTAAACTCTGTGTGACTGTGTGTGTATGTTAGTGTAGATATGTCTGTGACCTGAGTGGTTTCCCTTCAAGGAAACACCCTCCCTTTGTTTGTCTGCGCCGGCACTGGGTGGGAAGCATGGGTGGGGAGCATCTCCACAGGGCCGTCTGTGGAGGGAGGGGCCTGGACCCCTGTGCAGAGTACTGAGGACTGGGAATGAGCTCCTCCCAGCTAGTGAACATAGCATTTAGAGATTACTGTCTATAATGCCTGGGAAGCAGGGAAAGCAAAATGGGCCACAGTAGTTTTTAGAATTAGCCTAGAGAAGCCAAAAAGAAGCAAAACTCTAGGGCAGAGAAAAGAAATTCATTAAGTGCTTGCCACCGCACCAGTGGCAAAAGAGGCCCTATGAAGAAGAAGAAAGGCCCAATAGACATTAATCAGTGTGCCCACTGCAAGGAGGAAAGACACTAGAGGAATGAGTGCCCACGTCGCAAAAGAAACTGTTGGGCAGACGAAACTCCAGAAAGCTAGGGACTTTTAGCTGCCACGTACTGAGTTTAAGTGTAGTCCTTCCCAGTGTGGGAAAAAAACCAGGATTGAAAGCATATGAAAGAATAGAAGGTTTGTGAATGTTGCAGAAGGTCTGTGGAAGTGAAAGTTTTGAGAGATATCAGAAGGAAAAAAAGAATAGAAAGTTTGTGAATGTTACAGAAGGTCTGTGAAGTGAAAGTTTTAAGAAGCCTAGTAGATATCAGAAGGAAAAGGAAGTATAAAGGGTTTTTGAGTACTGCAAAAGAATTTAAAATGAATAGTTATGAGCAGAAATATGTATAAAGAATGTAAAAGTTTTAAACCTGGAGTAATAGGAACCTCAACTACTTGTTTTCTGGTTTCATGGGAAAAGGCAAATTTCTCACATTAGTTCTGGTCTGATCAGAAACTTGTACTAATTTGTACTGAAGACCTAGGAAAGTTTGCCGTACCTGGTTAGGGAGAATACCTTTGCCACATGGGACCCGGGAAGGGTCATTTAGGGCTGATGAGAGATTCAGCCTGAGGCAAAGAGCATGTCTCTGCCAAGAGGCCAGGCCTGAAGTAGCATGTCTCCATGAGGCACCAATGGACACATTTGGTACAAGAGAGTGCCTCTATTTATTGTTCTAGAACTCTGTATTTTGGATTTTGCTCTATATCTGCTCTGAAAAGTAAATTGAAAATTCCAGAAAAGGTTGAAACTTCATACTCTGTACAAAAAATGAACAAGGAAAAGGGTTTTCCATCATACTTTGTATTTTTCTCCCTACCTGATCCCTCCAGAATTTGGCATTCTGAAGGAGTGTGTGATGACATAAAGGTTTTTTTTGCATAAAGCCAGTAAGACCAGTCATTAATAGTATTTTAGTTAACCAAGACTTTGACTGGAATGTCACACCTGAAGGAGGCATGTATGGGTTCTGGTCGTCACCAGAAAGCCCTGGAGAACTGGGATTGACTTGTGAAGCTAGTGGAAGCCCACGAGAGAAGCCTGGTACTTTGGTTGGTTGTGCGGTTCGTGCCAGTCTTTCTAGGGAGGGAACGAAGTTTGCTTTCCTGAAAGATGGCTAAAAAGGAGCCTATAAGCACAATAGAGGCTCAAGGACTTGAGTGAAACGACTAGTACAGGCGAAGCCAGATGGCAGGTGTGTGGCTCTGCTTCTGTGCCCTGAGAGGCGGACTGAGAAGTCAATCTAAGGGTTCCCTGTGTGAGTTCCAGCAAAGTGGACTTAAAGATCATAAGAGATCCAGGCTGCTCTTGGTGTGTTTATGCAAATGAACAGGCAAAATTAAAAGCGGGACTCAAAGTAGTCCCTGTAATAACAGTGAGGGTGATCTTAAGGAGAAAAATAGTAAGTCAAGGAAAATCACAATGCTCAGCTTTAGACATCTGATTGGTGCAGCTAACTGTCTTGAAAGTTTGTTTTCATTTGAAAGTTAAAACTGGGTTTGTAATATCACCAAAGATGTACAACTTACACGTGCAAGAGACCTGTCAAATTGCCATTGTTAAATGTCATTGCAAGAAAGACCTTACAATAGAATGTCTTCCTAAAAGACAGTCTCATAGGCACAGAGACTAGTTTAGAAATTGTTGTGTAAATTAACCTATGGGTTCTTCTGTTTTCATAAGATGTATGCCTAATCTGTCACCTCCAGAATATGACCAGAATGCCAACAGTCCAGTAATACCAGCCTTTGGGCACCAAACCTGCAACTTCCTAGTGACAGCCAACTGGCTAAGATCCTCTAAGGTCCTTCCCTTACAGGAAGGATTTCCTCTGTACTGTACCCACCCCCTTTTTTCAGAGCACCCCTGACCCAAAGGTAGGTAAGACAATGTCCATGTCCAGCCGGAAGTCGTTACAAGAAGATTGAGACCTTCATCCATTGTTCTTTATATGAATATAAAGTAGGTATATATCTGAAAAAAAGAATGATTCAGGATACAGCCAAGAGGGGAGGCCAGCACACTACATTCAGCCTTAAAATTATACTTAAATAAAGTTTAAAAAAAAGACAGAATTTGACACTAAGGGAGGAACTAGACTAGACTCAATATCCAGAGCAATTACAATATGTATAGATAAAAAAATTAGAAAAGAAAACCCCTCCAGCCAACCCAGACAAATCCCCACCTGGTACTATTAACCACCCCAGCTGCCCTTAAAGTTTCAGGTGTCACCCCCTAGATCCATCACAGCCAAGCCAAGGCAGCCTCGGACGCCAATGCAGAAAGGACCAGACCCACCTTGCGACTACAGGCCCTAAAGCTCCAGAGGTTGCCGGTTGAGGGAGAAAACTACTCCCAAGGATGGACCGTTGTCCCACCTGGCACCTGTTCCTAATTGACATCCAAAGGCACCACTACCAGAGACTCCAGTCAGGTTCTGAAGATGCTATGACTGAAAAAACTCAGTCTAGCATCAAAGGGGGGAATGATATAGAAAAATGACTTAAACCCAGTAGGCCTTAGCACAGGATCCCCCTTCCCCCAGTTCAAATGGCAAGGACAGAGCACAGGGTCCCCTTCCCCTAGTGTAAACAGCAAGGCCAGTCAGCGAGCCAGCCAGGAGATAAAGTACTAATGGTCCAGCCCACACCAGTCAAAACATAGAGTGCTGACTAACCAAAAAAGAAATCTGAATTAACCCCTGCATTCCTCTGCATTCCGCTTCTGTATCTCACTTCTGCCACATAGCCACGTAAAGATAAAGTATATAAGTCCTGTACTCCTTTGTTCAGGACCCAGAATTTGGAGTTGGACTCCTCTGGGACCATGCGTGAATAAAGGATCGTGCTCTCAACCCCTCTGGTGTCTGGTCATTACGATTTCCTGTAACACTTTCAGATTTGGATGAATTTTATTTCCTTTTCTTGTCTGATTGCTGTGCCTAAAACTTCCAATACTATGTGGAATAGAAGTGGTGAAAGTGGGCAACCTTGTCTTGTTTCTGATCTTAGTGAAAAAGATTTTAGTTTTTGTCCATTGAGTATGATGTTGGCTGTAGGTCTCTCATATATGGACTTTATTATGTTGAGGAATACTCCCTCTATTCCCACTTTGCTGAGTGTTTTTATCATAAATGGGAGCTGTACCTTGTCAAATGCTTATTCCGCTTCTTTTGATATGATCATGTGATTGTTGTCTTTGCTTTTGTTTATGTGATGTATTACATTTACTGATTTGCGAATGTTGAACCATCCTTGCATCCTTGGGATGAATCCCACTTGGTCATGGTGTATGATCTTTTTCATGTATTGTTGGATGCTGTTTGCCAATATTTTGTTGAGGATTTTAGCATCTATGTTTATCAGTGATATTGGCCTGAAGTTTTCTTTCTTTGTTGCATCTTTATCTGGTTTTGGGATTAGGATGACGCTGGCTTCATAGAAGGAGTTTGGGAGTCTTCCATCACTTTGGATTTTTTTGAATAGTCTGTGAAGGATTGGGGTTAGTTCATGCTTAAATGCTCTGTAGAATTCTCCTGTGAACCCATTGGGTCCAGGGCTTTTGTGTGTTGAAAGTGTTTTAGATTACTGCTTCAATTTCTTCTGCTGTTATTGGTCTGTTCAGGCTTTCTGCTTCTTCTTCATTTAGTTTTGGAAGATTGTATTTTTCTCAGAATTTGTCCATTTCACCTAGGTTTTCAAATTTCTTGGCATATAGCTCCTCATAGTAATTTCTTGCAATGTTTTGTATTTCTGTGGTGTCAGTTGTAATTTCTCCTCTTTCATTTCTGATTGTGTTTATTGGGGTCCTCTCTCTTTTTCTTGATGAGCCTGCTTAAAGGGTTGTCGCTTTTGTTTATATTTTCCAAAAACCAGCTCCTGGATTCATTGATTCTTAGTATTGTGCTTTTAGTCTCTATGTCATTTAATTCTGCTCTGATCTTGGTTATTTCATTCCTTCTACTAGCTGTAGGCTGTCTCTGTTGTTGTTCCTCGAGTTCTTGTAAGCATAGGGTTAGGTTGTTTGTTTGAAATGTTTCTATCTTTTTTAGTTAGACCTGTATTGCTACGAACTTCCCTCTCAGGACTGCCTTCACTGTGTCCCATAATTTTTGGGTTGTCCTAAGTTCATTTTCATTTTTTTCCAGAAAATTTTTTATTATTTCCCTAATTTAATTCTTGACCCATTCATTGTTTAATAGCATGCTATTCAATCTCCATCATTTTGAGTGTTTTGGGTTTTTTCCTCGGGGTTGGTTGCTAATTTCAGTCCCTTGTGGTCAGAGACAATGCTTGGTATGATTTCAATTTTCTTGAATTTGTTGAGGCTTGTTTTGTGTCCTATCATGTGGTCTGTCTTTGAAAATATTCCATGTGCATTTGAAAAGAATGTGTGTTTAGCTTCTTTCAGATGCAGGGCTCTATATATATCAGTTAAGTCCATTTCATCTAGGGCGTTGTTCAATGCCACAATATCTTTGTTGATATTTTGTTTGGATGATCTGTCCGTTTTTGAC
>PVKM010017111.1:0-26221 GCA_004027735.1 Carollia perspicillata
GGAAGGAAGGAAGGAAGGAAGGAAGGAAGGAAGGAAGGAAGGAAGGAAGGAAGAGGTATTTCCCTGCTGACAATATTCCATGGCATCACATAGTATTCAAGATTCTTAAGAAACTCTGATTCTTAAGTATTACATTCGAAAGGCTTCACACACAACCTTCAAACCTATCTTATAAACTCATCTCTTCCCAGTTCTTCACAAGCCTTTGACAGTCTAGTCACAAGAGAGTAGTGCTTTGTTACACTTCTGTATTGATGCTCCCACGGTCTTTCCAGCTAGGAAGCTTTTACCTAGAATATTTTCTTGAAAAACTTTCATCATAGCTTTCAAAGAAAGCTCCATGTAACACTCTCACCTAAAACTTCTTTAACAAATGGCCTCCTTGCCCTGAGTTAATTGTGACCCTTTATTTCTACAGCACCAGAATGCTTCATACAGCTATATAAGCAGTTTTCATACTGCATTTTTATTGTTTTGATAAGATACATATCTTCTCTATTAAATAGTAATATCCTTATGGGTAAAATAACATACATGTTAGTCTTTGGATTCCTATTACCAAGTGGATTATGCTCAATAAAGGTTTTAATTGTGTAAATTTAATAAAATATCTGACATTTGTAATTTTTTTGCATTTATAAAATGCTTTCACATGCATTATCTCTCTTAATCCTTATAACAACCCAATAAGGCAGTTTTTTATTATTACTATATTGCAAATGAGGAAATTACAACTCATGAATATTTAGGATCTGCTCAGCACACCAAAACAGTATAAATACTTCTTGATTGATTGTTCAGTAGCCAATGGCTCAGGCTCTCTGTGCTTTCACAGAAAACAAAAAATAACCCATGTAGTCTTCATTCCTAAGCTTGGCATCAGCAGCCTGTACATCATATATGCTATTCAATCATTTAAAACCCAAGAGAAATGTCTTCAGTCTTTCCTTACAACTTAGTACACACATATAAATTAAGATATGGCTCTGACCTTACCTTGGCGCCCTTTTTATAAAATTAGGGCCATAATAGTTACCTACTTGTCAAGCCTCCTGAATTCTGATTTGATTGAGGTAGCATTTACTCCTAGGAACCCCTTATAATTTAGGGACTGTGTAAATGCAAATGTTATTATGGAAAGATGGGCTTGCAGCTATGGAATGTGCACTTCTTATTTTGACATGAAGGATTCCTTCTGTTATCTTCTGATAAGATTTTCTACTGTGCTGTGTATTTAGTTGAAATTATCGACAATCTTTTGTAAAGTATGGAGTCTTTCAGTACACATATGCATAGAAACAAGTCAGAAAACCCTGAGTATAACTAGTTGTTAAAATGAGGCTTACAGAAAGTTTCTGAAATGGAATTGGCCAAAGTTTTAAACAATTTTTTATTCATCCCAGCCACTCCCAGGACTGCTGGGAGAATCAAAATACACATCTTCTCATTTCTCAAAATCAGATGCTTCAGGAACCTCCAGGTTAACAGATATATGTCTGAATCTCCAACCTGCTACTAACCTTTAAGCACCTCTCTGAGCCTCAGCATCTTTCTCTGTTAAATGCATGTAAAAGAAGTACCTACTTCATAGCGTTGTTTTGTCCATTGCATATGATGATTATGTAAAGCTTGCCATAGTGCCTGTAACATATTAAATGCCCAATAAATATTGTTATGATTAACTCTGGTGGAAATAAAAGAATAGGAGCAATAAAAAGACAAGGATTCAGAAATCCAAGGGACCAGGTGCCCCGCCAGGCATTTTACTTTATTCTTACAAAAGCTTTATGAAGTAAATTTCAGTAGCATCTCCACTTTCTGGACAAGGACACCGCAGCCAAAATGGTGAGTGCTTTGGAAGTCGTACTTATGCACTATTACTTATCATAAGTGACACTGCCAATAACTGATTATTGTATAGCCAACCGCTTATTCTCTGCTTTTCACTCATCTCCTTTAAAAATGGCATCACCTGTTTTAGACCACCCAGTCTCGACCAGGTGTTTTGAAGTCACACAAGAAATGATGCACATGGAGATATTTCTTCATTTTACTGCCCTCTGGATAGATCCCAAAGTCCTGGGAACTACGAAGCCTATTTGTAAATCATCGTCAACCATCAGCTTTCCATCACTTTCTCTCTGCCTTTCCCCCTGAGCCTTAACTGGCTGAAACTGATTGGCAACGTGTTTTCTACCTGCCTGACACTTTAGGGCATAAACCATGGGGTGAAATCAAGCTGCAAACACTAACAGCTTCCGCAGTATTATGATAAAGTTACATTACAACTCAGAGAAGACAGTGTATACATTATATGAAAATGCCTGGGCTCTTACATATATGTTGAAAGGAAACTTGAACTTGGAGGATGAAGTGCTTCACATGAATGAATGCCTTCAAAATATATAACAAAATGAAAATACATGCTTCTGCAAAACCTGCTGAATGTTAAATATAGCCAATCTGGCAAAGGAAATAGACTTCCAGGAAGTCCAGGAAGCTCAGAGAGTCCCAAAGAAGGTGGATCCAAAGAGGAACATACTAAGGCACATAATTACATTAGCCAAAATTAAAATGGAGAGAATTCTAGAAGTAGCAAGAGATAAGGGGACTGTTACCTACAAAGGAGTTCCCATCAGACTGTCAGCTGATTTCTCAAAAGAGACCTTACAAGCAAGAAGGGGCTGGAAAGAAGTATTCCAAGTCATGAAAGGCAAGGACCTACATCCAAGACTGCTCTATCCAGCAAAGCTTTCATTTAGAATGAAAGGGCAGATAAAGTGCTTCTCAGATAAGATCAAGTTCAAGGAGTTCATCATCACCAAGCCCTTACTATATGAAATGTTAAAGGGACTTACCTAAGAAAAAGAAGATAAAGAATATGAACAGAGAAAGGACAGCAAACTCACAGTTATTAACATCCACACCAAAAACAAAAGCAGACTAAGCAGACACCTAAATCAGGAGCAGAACCACAGAAATGGAGATCACATGGAGGATTAGCAACAGGGGAGTGGGAGGAGGAGAGGGTGGGGAGAAGGTACAGAGAATAAGTAGCATAGACAGTGGGGAGAAAATAGACAGGGAGAGGGCAAGAGTAGTGTGGGAAATGTAGAAGCTAAAGAACTTATGACACATGGACATGAACTAAAGGGGGGACTGTGGGTGGGGGGGGTGTGCAGGGTGGAGGGGAATGAAGCAGGGGAAATGGGACAACTGTAATGGCATGATGAATAAAATATATTTTAAAAAAGAAAAGAAAAGAATCTCAGTTAATTTAGATGCCAGAGATGTTTTGGTTTTAAAGTGCTACAAGCATTAATATTCATTGCAGAAATAAGATTTGATAACCAGAGAAGAAACATGCACAAAACTTCAGTGGTAACAGGAAATTATCTCCTCAATGTTGAGAGAACATTTTGCTCTCCATCTTTGCAAGTTGAAGTTGACCCTGAAAATTATGTTCCCTTTAGACTGTGGATTTTATTTTATAAATGTGTTCTTTTCAAAGCTGGATTCTTGTGTTTTTATTCTAGCGATTACAATATAATTGATTCTAGTCAAATGCATATCATAGACATTATTATTGATAGCTGGAGGGTTTCTAATCCAAGAAACTTTCCAGTGGGAAAGAGGAGTCTAGTGCAGCAAAATAGTTTCTATTAGCTTATTTCTAAGATAGAAATAATATACACTACATTTTCAATTTTTCTGAATCTATGCTCCATTAAGCTATATCAGTTTTCACCTTTAACATCAGCCAAATTGATTTGAAAGGAGATAAATTGAGATTCAAAGGATAATACAGTTTTTGAAGATATAATAAATCCCAGTGAAATGAATTAAGTAACAGCTTGGAGCAAGTGTTAATTTTTTTAATACATGGAATTGGTGTCTACTAGAACCACTTATTTAAAGATCCTCCCATATTTTATTGGAAGTTGATACTTAAAAAGGATTTATAGCATTGCCGATAGAATCTCTTAGAGCTGGACCATTGTGTGTAGTGAAGCACTCAATGTTAGCTCATTTTCTTGTATATCAGGGGCATCAAACTCATTTTCACTGGGGGCCAGCCACATCAGCCTTGTGGTTGCCTTCAAAGGGTCGAATGTAATTTTAGGACTGTATAAATGTAACTACTCCTTAACTAGAGACAGGGAGCTCGGCGCTGCTGCCAGGTAGAAACAAAGTGCCAGGCCAAATAAACCAGGTGGAGGGCTGGAGCCCCTGTGCCTTGTGTTTGCCACCTGTGTTGTATATCATAACACAAATATGTAGCATTTTTTGTTAAATAATTGCTTATTGAAACACACAAAAACTTAGGTTTATATCTTATTCATTTTGCTTTCTTCTTAATTTTTTTCCTTACTGGTAAATTGTGATTTCTAAGAGTGCCTATTAGACAGGCACTTGTGACTAGAACTCTTCGGTATATTAAATTAGAAAAAAATCCCAAGTAACTCCTAAAATGAACCATTGAAGTGGATCAGTTATTTTCCTCTTTGAATGTTTTATTATAAGCACAACTTAGGTAATCACAGCCTTAAAAGACTATGATAACATTAACCCTCACATCTGTATTTTCTGTCCCATCATTGATCTGCTCACTCATTACATGACCTTGGGCAGGAAGCAGTCTTCTAGTGATTCATTTTGGATTAAAGAAGTAAACACAGATTACTTTTCTATAAACCACAGGCAGCACTTCAAGGTAAAAAAAAAAAAAGCACTGGAAAGTAGGGCAGAGTCTGTTTTATTGGGCTACCTCACCATTGGGCTACCTCATTCCATGCGTTGGCTTCCTCAGGTGAATTTTCTTTTGGTCGCTCTGTGGCCAGGTGTATCTTCAGAGATAAGAAAGTTTCCCAGTGAACTCAGCAGCATCTCGCTGGATCATCTGTCCTCTTAATTAGTGTGAAGTTTTCTATTTTGTGAATTTTCAAATAAATTTTCAGGTATCTCTTACATATCTTTGTATAAAGCTACATGCATGTGAAAAGCATTTATGAATTCTACACTCTGTTTAGCATTAGCATAATTATCCCTAGGGTTATTCTTAGGCAAAAGTAGATATGGGTCAGTACTTAGCATTTCCTTTTTATTCTGTTCTCTTTACCTTCATTCACCATCTATCTTGTGTTCTCCCTTCCCTTTCTTCTTCTCTTTTCATTTCCCATGTATAAGTAATTGCTAAATGCTTAAAGGGCAGCTTTTGGAGACAAAAAAAAAAAAAAAAAAAACATGGTTAAAAACATAGAATTGAGGCACTAGCTGGTGAGTAGAAAAATTTGGGGGAGGAAACAGGATGGGTGTCAATTTCATGTATTCAATAAATATCCTTTTTTACTTCCTCTTCCAAAAACAGAACCCCTAGAATTCCACGTTCAAAGTCAATCCAGAAGGTATCCAGCCATGAAATATAAAAAATAGAGACATTTATTGAGGAAGATACAAGATATAAGAAACATGTTACATAAGATAATGATGCCTCAGTCCCCTTCAAAGTAGGCAGACACCTTAGGACCTTAGACAGTTCTCCCAATTGCTATCAGCTGCCCTGTTGTATTTTCCTAAATCTCATTGACAGTCTAAAATCTCCTCCCCTTCAAAGGCAATTTTAGTTTTGGGAAAAGCCAGAAGTCATGAGGCACCAAATCTTGGCTTTAGGGGTGCTGAGTCACACCTGGGTGGTTTAATGCTTTGCCAAAATCCTCCACATGAGACATGATGTGTGAGTGAGCATGTTTTTGTGATGAAGCTGCCAATCATCATTTGACCATAGCTGAGGCCTTCTGAATCATCCAAATAGTTTCCCTAGGGTAATGTTCAAGCTTATGGAAAAATTTGATGCAAATTCATTGCTCTACTGGCTCAGTCATTTTGAATGTGATGGCTGCACAGTACACATGCTTACTCTACAGTGTCTACCACCCCCACTAACTAGTACAGTGAAGTCATCATCGTTCATTCATGGGCATTCTAGCCCACTCTCTTTGGCTGCCAGGTTATATTGATGTTGTACAAACTGTTCTCATTAGATTAACAATGGCTGGACTTTTTCTGGACAGACCTCATCTATCACACACACTATTTGCATAAGACAGAAATAAGCAATCCATTTTTCACAAATCTAGTTAATGTGGTCAACTTTGTAGCTACATGCCAATGTAGTCTCCTATGTACTTTCATGAAAAAAATCACATGGGAAATTGAGACAATATTAATATGCAAAGAAATCTATTGTTTGATTTTTATTAGATTCAGTAGAGACTCATTCTTCTAATCCTTTGCTCTAGAAGCTACATGGAGTTGTTATCACTGGCCAACAGAGATGGAAGGACATGGTAGAAGACAGAAAGCAAAGGAAGCCTGCTGGTACGGAGCTCCTTTGAACTGCAACTCTTACCATCAATGAATACATCCATTGATTTCACATTATACTTTCTGGGCTGCCTGCAGTAGGCACCCAAGTTATCAATAGGAGGCACAAACTGATCAAGTAGAAATATTGTGCTAGAAATTTTATGTGGGCAGTGTTTGGAGGATTAACCACTTCTATTGCTGCTTTAATAATATTGTCTTGTTATTGACCACCTTGGATTTTCTAGGAAAAAAAGGATGGTTCAGGCTAGTGGCTTTGATATGTGATTCCCAACCAGCAGCATCCATATCCCCTAAAAAGTCATTAGAAATATAAATTCTCAGGCTCCAATCCAGACCTACTGAATTAGAAATGCTGGTGGTGGGGCCAGTAGTTGGTGTATTAATAAATCCTCTAAAGGATTCTGGTGTGCATTCAAGGTTGAGAACCACTGTTACAGGCAATGTTATGAAGCCAAATGAAAGGCTTTCAAACTGACAGCAAGGACCATGCCCTGATTATAGTTTATTGGAAGTCATAGAACATAAGGGCTGTTCTAATTTCTCAGAAAGTATCAGTGACAGGGCCAACTCTCATGTCCCAATGACCAGAATAATAGCTGAGTTGGTGTGCACAGAAATGTACCTTTTATGCAAGGGTCAGCAACCATGATGTGTGGATGAGATCTGGTTCATACCATGTTTTTTTTAAATAAAGTTTTACTGGAATTCAGCAACACATTCATTTATTTATGAATAAGTGTCTATGATGGCTTTCACACAACAATGACAGAACTAAGAAATTGCAGCAGACATTTTATGGCAGGTGATGAGAATTAGACAACATGACCAGAGGAAACTGTTGCAAGGATGTTGCATGAAATCCCACTGTTAGATTTAGATCTAGCCTATAAGTATGTAAGTGTCCCTGCAAGGAATTAAACAGGGTACCATCAGCTGAAACTGGTAACTTCTTGAGAATGAGCTTATGTAGAAATATGCTATTTTGGAATCTGCAGCAAGGGCCCAAGAAGATGGGGTCAACATAGTAAAATTTAGTTTGGAAAGGCAAGAGAAGAAACAGGTTTGGAGTAGGATTGACAAATCCATATCTTGCAACATCTTCCTCATGCAAAAGACAACCAATTATGGTTGTTTCTATTCTCAGAGCTCTAACTGGTCCTCACTACTCTTCTCAATGCAGTTCTCTAGGCAGCCATTACTACTCACTTGGAGTTGGTGCTTTAGAGGAAACTTGTCAGACATCCTGAGGTGGCTCTGTAGAATCTATGTAAGAAAGTTGTAGGGAACCCAGGAGGGTAATCAGGAAGGAGAAGTCTCATGTGGGCTGTTTTAATGTGTAGAGGAGTTAGAAGGGAAAGAAAAGATAATTCCAGGCACTTTCATAGAAGCCTTTTCAATAATTCTCTCTATACCCCCACCAATTAGACATCACCCTTTTTTATGGCACCCATAGCTCTTATGTAACTTACTAGCCAACAAGTGATATATGAAGCACATCTGGTCTGACACTAAAGCCTGCATTTTCCTTCTACCACTTCTGCTACTCATTCTTTTGCCCAAGGCTACACTATTCCTACATTTTACTTTTGAAACTGAATTTGACAGTATGGATTATCTAAATGAAGGTGAGAGATAGAGGAAGCGAGAAAGGGAGGGGGGAAGGAAGGGCATGAGACTAATTCTAAGAGGAAGAAAGACAGAGAGACAGAGAAATATAAAGAGACAGATTGGGGACATAATTCAGAACATATATGGAAATCTCTTCTCAAAGGAGAGAGCAAACAACACTAGAAAACTTTACATTAAATTATCAGGAAAGAAGCAAGATGAAAAAGGACTAAAATAACTGTACCCCTACACATAGCACAAGGAAACATGCTGCTTTGTCTGACCCAGGAGGCAAATATTCATGTATAAATTCTTCATTCTCTGGAGAGCATACTAATGATGTGGCTAATGAAAGACAGGAGGAAAAAGTTTAAAGATAAACTCCAGAACTTGGGAGAGACAGAGTGCAGCTGGATTTATGGGTAGGTGAAGTGGATGATTGCTTTTAGAACTATTAGGAAGACCTAGCTACTCTGAACCAGCACCCATCCTAGGTACTGCTTTTCTAAAATAAAGATCTTTTGTAAATTGTTACTTCAACCTATGCTTTGGCCTCTTCTGAGTCTCTTTGAAAAGCTAAATAAATTTGGTAGTGATAACACCATTCAATCAGAATTTACCAGTGTGTAAACAATAAAGGGCAGGTAATAATACCTTGCCATGTAAATTCTATTTTTTCAATGTTCTATATGATGTGAAATGTTTGAGGCATCCTTACATGCTTTTACTATAATAATAAATTCTGTCTTATAAATGCCATGACACTATGACAATGTTGATCAAATATGTTTCCTAGAATACTCATTCTACATAATTCTGTTTGATTAAGGGAAATAACAATAAAAACAGTGTGGAAAATGTATAGTTTTTCCTTCATAGTATGTCACAATCAGAAAAAGTTGTAAATGGCTCTGGGAAGTCCTATAGTAATGGTACTTAACAAATGTTGATTGAATATGTTTCTCCAACAGACTCTTCACCCCTATCTCTCACTAGTAGCATTCATTGGAATACAGTTTTGGAAACTGAACTGCCATAATATTCCTAGCACTTCTTTCCATTCACAGATTCTTTTCTTAGTCACAGCAGAAGTTTTGATGGCTGAAGATACTCCTATGACTTCATAGTCTATAAGAATTAACTGGAAGATTTTTATAAATAGTCTTTAGAGATTGTTCGGAATCAGTTATTCCAAGGAGTGGTCAGGAATCTGTACTTTTATAGTCTGGCAAATACCTTATATGAGTCATTTGTAAGACTTTATTTTGAGGCGTAAAGGGGATAAAAGGCTGTCTGCTCTAGAAAGACCAGGTTTTGATTACTAAACTATCTTATTTATGTGGATTTGGTAAAATCAGAGAACAGACTTTTCATTACAGATGTTAGATTCTTTGAGACTTGTCCTTATCCACCTGTCTTCTTCCATCCTCCATTTTTCTAGACAAAACTGATTTTCACCCTCTGTTTCCTGGCCCCATCATACTATTCTGGATCCAGCTTCATGCTCTTGCCATCTTGACCTAACTGTATGATTATTTGACTTTTGAGTAAAGCACATCTGATACCCATCCATCTTCCTGAAGTTCACAAATGCAGCTTCTTCCTTCCAAGCCATCTTTGGGTACCAGGTTCTGTATTCAGGTTTGATTTGTGGGATCCACAGGAACATAAGTGGGCTTAGGTTTCTTTTGTGCTTATAGAGGGGGAAAGGGGAATAAAAATGATTTTATTTCATCTGCAATTCTAGATCAAAGAGGGACTGCCAGAAAAGAGTCTGGAATTCCTGTTTATCTGTCCTCACTGATTGATTCACATCCTTCCTGATCTTTCTGTTTGCTTTGACCTCATCTAATCGAGGAACTGGAGAATGTGGAAAGAGGGAACTTCTATGCAAACTAGTATTCTTTAAATAAAATGAAGCTATTATAATATGAGGGACAAGTCCCACAGAAACTCTTATCTTACTTGTGGTACTATGAGGTGCAACAAATAGAGGTATTGTCTGTTTAGGTCATTGTCATCACTAATGGGAGAAGTGCTTCATTCAGCAAATACTTTTGAAAGCCTGCTCTAGGTGCAGAGACTCAGTACTGAAAAAAAAGACATATAATCCCTTGCTCCAGTGAAGTCTGTGTTATAAGTGAATGAGACAAACAATGAACAAAATTAACAAAAACAATATATAATAGTTATACAGAGATATTATCTACAGAGAAAAGAAAGTATGGAAAGTGAGTTGGGAGTGTTGGGGATGGTAGGAGGTGTGGAATTATAATTCTGTAAGCTTGTAATTACTTGCTCCTTAGAATAGGTTCATTAATTCTTTAAAATTTTTCTCTGCTATTTGCTTTGGACTCTAAGTGATTCTACTTAGCCCTTCTTTATGCTAAATCATCTCCTCTGCTTTCCAAAGCTCAAAACCTTTGTGTGAAAACAAATGGCAAAAGGGATTTTCAGATGAGCTGCTCCCAGTCTGACTCGAATTACTCATTTGCTCAGGTCTTCTCCTGTGTGAATGATCATTACATTTGACTACCTGCTTCTTCAATAATTCATATAATTCCTTCTGATAATAAGTCAAATACAACATTTTTTAAAGCTAACTTGTTTCCTTATTTCAGATGCAGCACATCCTGACTTGTGAACATCAAATTTACAAACAGTCCCTACTATGAATGGCTATGCTCTCTTACCACCAACTCCAAATACAGAGATGACATGAGGGGTAGGAGGGATAGGGTCAGAAGGAATAGACTGGGACTCCCATTTTCCTGGGAAAAATTCCACTTCAGGAAAGGAAAATCTACTATCTTCTTCTCTATAACCCAAGATTAATTGATTTTCCCTCTATCACTTTTGGATATAAGAGGCAGTCAGAAAGATGTCAAAAATGTCCTCAAATTTCTGATGCTTTCTAAAGACAATGTTTGAATATGGGGACAAGACAAGAAAAATGCAGAAATGGTCACCATTACCTATAGCACATAGTTCCCTGTTTCCAGAATCAAGAAATAATGTTGTAGCCACTGTGATGGCTGAAAGAGGCTTTTTAAGCTGAGACTGCACACCGTCACTTAGGTATGATTACTATGATACAGCATGCTCCGAGTTTGAAGCAAAGGACTTTTAAATTGATTTCTGGAACACCATCTATCTTTAATTGCTTATAAAGAAAAACTGTATCTTAAGCAACTGCTGAAGACTGGGAAGAGGGTATAGAAAAATAAAAAATATATATAAGATAAGTCTAAAGGTTTGTATAAATAAGGAAGACAATCATAGCAAAATTAGGGACTTTGTGTTAGGAAGTTCAAATTATGAGGCCAACTTTGTGGTAGGCACAGGCTATCCTACAGGTTCAGAACAAAGTTCCTGAGGTCTGTCTTATACATCAATCAGAAGTAAAAGATAGCCCAAGCAGCAATTTTCTTCCTTTATTTAATTAGGAGGGAAAGAAGCAAGATTAAAGATTACATTTTCAGTGCTTTAGCCAGTGCTTGATATTTCATGGAGAAAAGAAACCTTGAAACTGTGGCAATCAAGGCAGTCACTCAGATCTGGGGAAGCAAGGGGGCGAAGGAGTGGGGAGGCATGCACATGCTTGCTCCTGCCCATGCGCATGCGCACTGAAGTAGTGTGTTTGTGTGTATAAGGGGTCAAGGACAAAAGTAGTGATACAGTGATAGGAGAAGAACAGAGTAAGAGGGGAGGAAAAAGAATTCTTGTTTAAGAACAGGACTTCTTAGAGAGGGTACAGCTAACAATGAATTTTTAACCTAGCGTCCATGTATCCCTAAGCAGGATTATTCAGACTGTACTATTACAGGGTTTCCAATTCTTGAACAGGCATAGAAATTCTTTAGAAAGCTGTGTTTTCAATAATCTCCTCAGATCAATAGGGATTCTGATGCCAGGTTGTCTTGTACATACCATCAGAATTTTTGAATTGATCTGTGTATAAATGGGATTGATAAAGTTCCTGAAATTGTAAAATTTGTGATGTGTCTGCCATTTTCTAGGAAAGAAATCCATAGATTATGCAGATTCTCGCAGGTTTCCCTAACAATAAAGGACTGGGTCAAATGAAATCAAAGTTCCTGGTATTTGCAGTTCTATTTTTTTTTTTTTCTATCTGAAAGTACAAGGTAAACTATCCATCAGGGGTTGGGAAAAGGCATAACACTACTAGACCAAATTAACTGATAACCTATACTTGTGCTAGAGAAACATTTAAGTAAAAATAGAATGATATTTCATTTAGGTATAATAACCTCTAGGTCCATCCATGTTGTTGCAAAATGGTAACATTCTATTCTATTTTATGTCAGAGAAAGAAAAATGCCATATAATTTCACTTATATGTGGAATCTAAAAAAGCAAAATAAAGAAAACAAAAAGAAACTCGCTGTTACAGAAAACAAACTGATGGTTGCCAGATGGGAGGGGTATTGGGGGTCTAGGTGAAAAAGGTGAAGGGATTAAGAAGTACAAACTGATAGTTACAGAACAGTTATGGTGAGTAAAGTATAGCACAGGGAGTATAGTTAATAATGTATGGTGCTGTACATACATACAATCATAACTATGTATAGTGCCAAGTGGGTACTGGAAATATTGGGAGGGGATTGCTTTGTAAGTTATATAAATGTCTAACCACTATGCTGTACGTCTAAAACTAACACAATATTGAATGTCAATTGTAATTGAAAAATAAAAATAATTAAGTAGAATGATGTTAAAGTATTAAGAGAATTTTATAACTTATGTACCAAACAGATGTCCTCTCTCTTGCTGTGGAGAAACTGAATTATCTTGTTCTTTGACAGTCAGGTGCCAATTAGCATTTTGAAGGCAGCTTGTCTTAAGCATCAAAGCAGCTGCTCAGTCTTGATTTGTTTCTTAATTTCTTTAAAATAATTGCCAATCCCAAATTATAGCCCCCTGAACAGAGTTTAGGAGAAAGGTCCATGGCTAAACTTGCTCTAGGCATGCAAGGCTAGGCATACTGCCAAGATGACATTTCTGTGAAAAGAGATAAATGAATGAAATAACTCCCAGTCACAGTGATGAGGGAAGGAAGTATTCTATAACCAAGTGTGCAGACTGCCTTTTTTTTTCCTGGACGTTGGACCATTTGTAGGAGGTCTGCACAAAACTCCACCGTTATATATAACTCATAAGTTTCAAGTACTAATCTGCTGATAAACTGGGATCATTTAAACCTGCTAAGAGCCATAATCCTAGGACTGCCACCTGAGATCTCATTCCCTAACCAACAGCTCACAAAATTAAATCCCAGTTTTTATCTAGGCAAGGAGGTATAAATTAGCATTATTAGTTCCTTTTTTTAATCCAAACACCCCTTCCTTCTTTTTCTCCTTTCTCCCTTCCTCCCCCTTCTGTCCTTCATTTCTTTTCTCCCTCCCTCCCTCTCTTTCTTTTTTCTTTCTTTTTGCTCTGCAATTATCTGATGACCATTTATTATGTACATGCTCAATATCAGGGAAATATGAGCTTAGAAAAAGTATATAGAATGAATAAATATGACCAATAACTTCAATGATAAGTCCAATGGTAACATTTATATCTTCTCTTTCTTGACCTCTCAGCAGCATCTAAAGGTTTAACCACCCCTTTCTTCAAACACTATTTACTACTGCCTTTCATAAAATTACAATGACCTGTTTTTTAATTTGACTCACAAATTACTTTGCAATCTGATTTTTTTTTTTTTTTTTGGTCTTCATATCATACTTGACCACTAAATTTGCCCAAGGCACCTTCTCTTTTCTATTTAGTTACCTCCTCTAGCCCTTGGGCTTCATATACTATCTATATGCTAATGACTCCCAGATTTTGACATCCAGCCTCAGCCTCTCTGCTGAGCACTAGATTTGTTTATCCCACTGCCTACTTGAAATCTCAATAAGTATACCTAAAAGGAATCTCAGATTTAATATGAACAAACCTAAAATCTTAATGACTCTTTCTCATTCTTCCCCATCATATTAAATAACACCACCATTCTGCCATTGATCAAGTCAAAAGCAGAGGTCATCTCTCAAATATATATGTGTGTATCAGTATATGCATACTCATATACATATGTATTCACAAACTACATCTATGTGTGTATATCTATACATAAAGACAGAGAACACTAATATTTTAGTAGTTTTTTTTATATTTGTCAAAGGCAAGAAATACAAATTCGGCAAATGAATGTTGAAATAATTATTTAGCTAATAAATGAGTTTTTAGCATAAGCAAACTTCCCCTAAATAAATTTAAAATTATTGGTGCCTTTTCTACCTATATATTTGACTACATGATCCCTGGCTTATTGCTGGATAGTTCTTGCATATTTTCTTGTGGCCTCCTGGCCTTTTTGGGTTATCCGTCTGTAGGTATGCCATCATCCCTTGCCTGGCTCTGGTGGTGACATGTCTCGGCTTGGTGTAGGTGCTTTAAACTAAAATCAGTTTTTCTATGTGCTTTAAATGTAATCATTGCAAAAGTCTGTGGATTATAATTTTTTAAAGCACTAAATATTTATGCACGCTACTGGCTTTATTTCTGATTCATCAGTTTATCAGAGTGGCTAACCTGGGCTCTCTTTGGAAACAGTGTATACACAAATACACAATATTTGATATATGCTTTAGGCTGTATATTTTTGAAAATAGATTTTTCTCTGTTAAATATTTGTCTTTCAAGGTTCTGCTCTTTCCCAGGGGACACAAGAAAAAAACAATTCTAATAGTACCCACTGAGTCACATACTAAAGACATTAAGGGTAAGGGATAATTGGGAAGAAATGGAAGAACCTAACTAGTGTATAATAAAATATGCTGCTGAATTGTTTATATTTGATAGTTACTGACATAATGCAAATTTAATTTATTCCTAGAGAAATCAAGACACAAAGATAGATTACCCTGATGCTTTAGAAAATTTATACTGGGAGTGCAAATGGTTTATGATATTTTTGTCATACTATGACTAATAATATCATAAATATGGTTTCAACCCCAATTCTTTTCCTCAGAGTAGTCCCAGTCATTCTTATATATAGCAGCTGGATTCACATTTACCAAAGCTGTTTTCTATTTATAATGTTATTTTAATGGAAAATGAAATTAATTAGGGCTTCCTTGTTCAAACACCCATGTTGCTCTTCAGTTTTCTTAACTAAGTTATTTGAATGTATGAAAATAAAATTAATGTCTCCTATGATTTTAAATATTAAAAATATATGGAGCCCTGACTGGGGTGGCTCAGTGGATTGAGCGCAGGCCTGCAAACTAAAGGGTCGCCAGTTTAATTCCCAGTCAGGGCACATGCCTGGGTTGCAGGCCAGGTCTCCAGTAGGGGGCCCGTGAGAGGCAACCACACATTGATGTTTCGCTCCCTCTCTTTCTCATTCTCTTTCCCTCTCTCTAAAAATGGATAAATAAAATCTTTTTTTGAAAAAAGCAAAAAAATATGGAGATAAAAGATTACTTGAATGATAGACACTCAAAATGCATTTTAAATAGGGCTTTGTCATTAATGTTGATTGCTGTCAAGCAGAAATGTGCTTTTGAAAACCACTTAATATATCTCTACTTTTAAAATATTTTCAGCAGTGAAATAGAACATTAATAAGACATATATACACATTGAGTATGACTTAGCAAGAAAATCCAGTATTATACTCTTGTGGTGGTATCATTAGGATAAAGAGATTTTTAAGAAAATAGCAAATAGAAATTTAAAGACTTTGAAAGGTATAAAAGTAAGCACTAAGTAAAATATATATTGTATACCTTAATCAGATGGTAATATAAGAGAGAAAGTGGAAATTTATTAATTATATCAAGATTATAAACCAATAGATAGTTTTCCAGAAATAGAAAATTAAGAGTTTTAATGTTTTGAGGTATCTCCATACTGCTTTCTGTAGTGGCCGAAACAGTCTGCATTCCCACAAACTACAAAAGATTCCCCTTTCTCCACATCCTTGCCAGCACTTGTTTGTTGATATATTGATGATAGCCATTCTGACCAGTGTGAGGTGATATTGCATTGTGGTTTTAACTTGCATTTCTTTGATGATTAGTGACTTTGAGCACCTTTTTATATGTCTATTGGCTATATGCATGTCTTCTTTGGAGAAATGTCTATTCAGCTTTTTTGCCCATTTTTTAATAGGATTGTTTTGGGATTTTTTATTTTTTGGTGTTGAGTTTTATAAGTTCTATTTATAAATTTTGGATATTTACCCCTTACCAGAGGTAGCAGTAAATATGTTCTCCCACTCTGTGGGTTGTCTTTTTATTTTGTTGATGCTTTCTTTTTGTGCAAAACCTGTTTTGTTTGATGTAATCCTATTTATTTTTCTTTTGTTTCCCTTACCTGAGGAGATATATAAGATAAAATATTGCTATAAGCAACATCCAAGATTTTCTTCCTATGTTTTCTTCTAGGATTTTTATACTTTCATGTCTAAGTTTAAGTCTTCAGTCCATTTTGAGTTTATTCTTATGTTTAGTGTAAGAATGTGGTCTACTTTCATTTCTTTGCATGTACCTGTCCAAACCCTAACACCATTCATTGGATAAACTATTTTTAGCTCATCATATGTGCTTGCTTCCTGTCAAATATTAATTGATTATAAAGGTGTGGGTTTATGTCTGGGCTCTCTGTGCTGTCCCATTGATATATGTGTCTGTTTTTACACCAGTACCATGATATTTTGATTACTGTGGCCTTATATATAGTTTGATATTAGGTGGCACGAATACTCCAACTTTTTTCTTCTTTCTGAAGATCTCTACTGTTATTCAAGGCCTTTTGTGGTTCCATATAAATTTTTGGAATATTTGTTCTAGTTCTCTGAAATACATCATTGGTATCTTGATAGGAATTGCACAGAATCTATAGATTGCTTTGCATAGTTAATTGTTCCTATCCATGAATATAGTATATACTTCTACTTATTTGTATCTTTTTCAGTTTCTTTCTTTAGTCTTATAGTTTTCTATGTACAGGCCTTTACGTCCTTGGTTAAGTTTATTCCTAGGTATTTTATTCTTTTTGAAGCAATTGTTAATGGGATTGTTTTCTTAATTTCCCTTTCTGATAGTTCATTATTGGCATATAAAATACAAGTGATTTAGGATATTAATTTTGTATCTGAAGAAACCCTACAGTAATTCAAAAGATCATAAGCACCCCTATGTTTGCTACAGCATTATTTACAATTGCCAAAATATGGAAGCAGCCTAAGTGTCCATCAATAGATGAGTGAATAAAGTGACTGTGGGACATTTACCCAAAAGAATACTACTCAGCTGTAAAAAAAGAAGGAAATGTTACCATGACAGAATGGATGGACCCGGAGAACATTATGCTAAGTGAAATAAATCAGTCAGAGAAAGACAAATACCATATGATTTTATTCACATGTGTAATGTTATGAACAAACTGAACTAACAAGCAAAACAGAGACAGATTCATAGATAGAGTTCCGACTGACAGCTCTTTGGAAGGGCTTAGGGGGCAGAGGGATGAGCAAAAAAGAAAATGGACTCATTTTCTTTTTTACGGACAACAGTGTTGTGATCGAGGGGAGTGGGGGCATAAGGAGGATAAATGGTAATGGAAAATAATACAATAAAAATAAATTTAAAAAAATTTATACAAATTTATTGTTGTAAACACTAGAACCAAAGGATAAACTGTTTGTTCTGGTTCACTACTGTGGTATAGCAAACCATCTCAAAAGTTATTGGCTTACAACAGCAACAATCACTTTAGTATCTCTGGTTCTATGGGTAAGGTATTTGCAAATCACTTTCAGCAGTCTGGTTCTGGTCCCTTATGTTATTCCAGTCACGTGGAAGAAACAAGGAGCAGAACAGCTAGTAGGTGTTCAAACGTTTGGCTCTCTCTAAATGGTGTCTATAAGCTAGTTTGGTCTTCATTACAGCATGGTAGTACAATCACACTACTTGTATGGCAGCTAGCTTTTTCCAGATTGAACAACCCAAGACAATAATATGGACATGTACAGAATTTCTATGACTTTGTATTGGAAACCATATAGCCATCTCTTCTACTGTAATTATTTGTCACGGTAGTTAAAGGCCAGTCAAGGTTCAAAGGGAGGAGACACAGACCCCATGTTTCTGAAAAAGAATTGTCAAAGTCAAATTGTAAGAGAAACATACAGAATGGGAAACAGTGTTGTGTCAATCTGTGGAAAATGCAGTCTGGCAAACCTTCAATACTGTCGGAAGAAATACATAATAAAAGAAATTGAATTGTGAATTATGGCATAAGATGTAATAATAGTAGCAAACAATATATACCAAGGACTTCTAAATCCTTTACAAATATTAACCTAATTAACCCTCACAATAATTCTGAGAAAAAGACCAGTAGTGTCCAGATTTTGTATATGAGTTAGTTGAAGAAAGAGAGGTAAAATAAATTGCCAAAGGCTCTACAGCTAATTGATTGTTTAGCTGGGATTTGAAGGCAGAGTCTGACTCCTGAGTATATTCTTTCATCCCTTCATTAAATTTTTCTCATAAGGACAGAATGAAGACCTAACCTATGCATCCTAACAAAAAGTTGCTAAATCCACTAGTTAGAAGGAAAAGCTCTCAAATCCAGTAAAAAAGAAAACTCCAACTAAATTCTACCTGAGAAATGTATGTAAAACAATGTGACCTGGGAATTAAGAAACGAAGGGGTAAAACACACCTGTGAATACAATTTCAAAGCACTTTCAACAAGGTTTAATTCAAGGCAAAAGGCATCAGACAGGGAAATGACCTTACCACGATGAGGGTACAATTCACTGAGATGCAACAGTTCTCATATCTGTGTACCAAATAACATGGCATCAATGCTCAAAGAGCAAAACTACAGCAAATGTATGGAGTAATTCATTGAAACAGAATAATAGTAGGATATTTAACTCACTTCCTTCTATCCTTAACAAACAAATAAACAAAATAGTAATTACTAATAAGGCCAGGAAAAAGTAAACAACAAAACCAAAAATATTTACTTTTCAGAAAAAAGGGGAAAACATATGCTCTCCAATAACTTTTGGTCAAAATGTAAATCAAAGCTAGAATGACAGGATATTTGGAAAGAATACTGAAAACACTATATCAAATGTATGGGAGCCAATTGAAAGAGAACAGACAAATAAATACATGAAATTTGATAGTTATTAATTAAACCTACATTAAATAATCATATTAATTAGGTCCTCTTTATTCTTGTTTATTTTTGACTATCTTAATGTATTATGGAACAAGTAAACAAATTCAAAAAGCAAGGCTTGGTTAACAATATTATCAGCAACAAAATCATTAAGCCATTAATCAATCTAGTGTAGAAAAATAGAAAAAATATAATTATTTAAAAGATAAAAATAATAATGGAAAAACAACATTAGAAACAGAATATTGAAAACCACTTAAAAATTCTTGTCTCATTTCTATACGAATAAAAGTGAGAGCCTGGATAAAATAAAAGGATTTTCTAAGAAGATAGTGTTATTAGAACATATGAATTATTATAGACAGAAATGATCTGATCTCAGAAAAGTTTCCCAATCTACTCCCTAAAAATTAATGAATATATTGTCTATTTATAAATAAACAGTTTATAGCAAAGGTGATTTTACAGGAATAATTCTATCATTTTCAGGAACACAAATGTTCATTCTACTTAAATTGCTTCACAGAAAAGAAAGATTTCACACTTTTTTAGGGGAGGAAGGGAGGGATTTTAAGATAAAAATGTGCACACACACAAAACTACAAAACATATATATAGCAATGCTAAGCTCCTAAGTAAGTGATCAGCAAACTGAATTCAACAATACAGTAAAGTAATGATAATCCATGGAAAACTATGGCTTATCTATTGTAGTAATGAAAGACTGCTTCAACATAAAAAATATTTAGACAATTTTCATATTAATAAATTAATATAAAACTCAATTATTTCAATTGGTACAAATATGTCTGTGATAAGTTACAAAAATAGCAATATCCTTTTAAACAAAATTTCTTGATAAAGTGTAAATATATATATATTTCATCAATATAATAAAATATACACAAAGATACACTTACATCATTATATTTGACAGTGGAACAGTTACATTAAATTCAAGTTTAAGGCAAAGACACCCTTTCTCATCACAAATATCAAATATTGTTCCAGTGGTACTAGCCTAAGCAGTTAGCGAAAAAATTAGCAGTTATACATATTTAAAAATAAATGGTATAATCATCAAGATTTCTAGACCACTCTTTGTATACTTGGAAGAGCCCAGAGAATAACTTAAAACTATAAAAAGAGATCAGAGAATTGTGTAAGGCATTGCTCAAAATTAGCATACTGAAATAAAATGACTGTACAGATATATAAATAAAGACCACTCACAAAGAATATGAGCGGAAAAGACTTCATTTACAATAGAAACAAAAATATAATATCTGGGAACACAATTAACTAAAATGTAAAGAATTTAAATGGGCTAAATTCTTAATTTTGACAAGAAATTTAAACAAATAAAAATATGGCATTTTCTTAGGAAGATTAAACAGTATATCAATTTTCATAAGTTAATCAAAAAGATTGATGGAATCTTAACAAAAATGCTCATATATTTTTGAAAAATCTAGACAAGTTAAATCTAAAATTTAGGTGGAAAAATATAAGCAAATATTTCTGATATGTTCATGCACAGGAGTAATGTTCTAACAAAACTGGGCATTGCAGACTACTTACTTATCTGACTTCCCTCTATATTGTTACTTATGTTAATTCCCACTGCCTACTGAGCACATTGACTGGTGCATAATAGGTAGTTAATAAATGCTTTGTGATGAAGGCCTGCATTTTATTAAATCCAAGGGTTAGTTTTTCCAATATGTTCAGTAGTTGGAAGACTATGGACTACCTTCTTCACATGTAGGTAATTTGGCTTGATTTTCATATTTAAAGTGAATGTCTCCCTCATAGTCAGTATCTGTTTCTACTAGTCTGAATTAACAAATGCCTAGTATATTTCCTATTCTCAAACTCACATTATATTAATAATAAAAATCTTATGACATAATCATCCTAGTGAATCCAATGAATAAAAATAGCAGTTCCCCAAAATGATTACCATAGGATAATAGTAATAATAATGATAATAGAATTGTTATAATGTACTTATGATCTCCTAAACAACAAGTCATAAAGATAACCAAATATATACTTTTGCAGTTTCTCTGTGTGAGTGAAATTCAATTTTAAATATCAGTTAAACTTTGTTTAGGAAAAAAAGAGACTTCCTGTATAAAACAAAATCTAATTAGAAAACAAAGCAGCAAACAAAACTCTCTTTTCATAACAGGGAATTTTTAAAAGAAAAAAATGAGTTTTACATTCTCAAGTTACACAGAGCTATTCAGGAGTATATGATGCAATAATATTTAAGCTAATGTTTTTGCAATAAGGGTTTTATACTGCAAATCATGACTAGGGTAGATAACTTTTCCTCAAGTTATTTTAAGCAAAAACAAAGTACAGGTGCCTAGGTTTAAGTTAGATTTAATGATTTCTCAAACTTCCTTTCAGTTGTATCATTATATTCCTTTTAAAAAAGAAAAAAAAAGTCCTTCAAATTTGGAAGAAGAAATAAGAATTCACATTTCCACGATGAATCACACTCTCCTTATCTGGGGTAGCATCCTCACTCCATAAAAGAGAGGTCATGGAGTTCAGAGCAAAGATTTTCCCAAAGCAGGGACAGTTTCTTAAGCAAAAACAAAACATTTACATA
This sequence comes from Carollia perspicillata, assembly GCA_004027735.1. Lineage (NCBI taxonomy): Eukaryota > Metazoa > Chordata > Mammalia > Chiroptera > Phyllostomidae > Carollia > Carollia perspicillata. Next base: position 21,842 of record PVKM010017111.1, read on the forward strand.
TAACTTCAACAATACAATTACTTCTAAACATTCAGTATTTAGTTAGAATGTACTTTCTGCAAAAGTATGACTCATGCTGTACAAGGTGTTCCTGATAAAAATATGCATGTAAATTTAGTTGTTCTGTGGAATTGAGGACTTTAATTGCAATGGTCTATCTAATATAGAAAGAAGAGAAGTGATACATAAGTAAATCAGTACTCTCCAGGCATCTATTTTTTTGCTACAAATTTTTACATGCAGAATAATATCAGAATTTTAAATATTACAATGATAAAATGTTTGAAAATAAATGAAAGTGACTAGAAGTGAATTTGGTTAATAACAATGGATCAATTTTTATGTATTTAAATCCTAGTGCTTCTATAGAGAAATGATTTTTTAACTAAATCACTGTGTAAGAACCCTACTCTGGTTACTGGCTTTAACAAGTGGGGTGGAAGATTCAGGTTTTTGTCTTTGTTTTTCTACTGCCTCCTTATTTTAAAGTCATACTGCTCTCTTTGAGATTCTGATGTCTCCATTGTCTTTCTTCCTTTTCTTAGGAAGTTTTGCCCTTTGAACTAGGCCCTCCCCTGATGTTAATCTCTTCCTCCCCTGACCGCCCCTTCTTCTTCCTCTCCCCGCCTCTTCTCTTGCTCCTATTCCTCTTCTAAAAATTTCCCTGTTACCTTAAAAGCAGGTCTTAAAATAAATGTGCCTACCCTCTGGCATTATTAGTTCTACACCTGCTGCCATCCTCTCTGTCTCGTGAGCTGATTCTAGTTCATCAGAATCACCTGGGATACTTGCTTTAAAATGTAGGGTCCTGTATATATAGTTTGCTAGGGCTGCTGTGAAAAAGCACCGCAAAGTGAATGGCTTAAAACATGGAACTTTATTGTCTTAACACTTTTGGAGCCTGAAAATCCAAAATCAACGTGTTGGCAGGTTTGGTTCCTTCTGAGGGCTTCAAGAAAGAATCTTTTTCATGTCTCCTTTCCATACCTTATGAATTTTAGAATGTCAAGTCAAATTCTTCGCATTGAATAACCTCTGGCTATAATTTTAAATGCTATAAAGCTCAGGATAATAAGTTGAAAAGTAGTGATCACCTAAAAAAGTTACCCTGGATTGTTTTCCTAGCATTAAGTTGAACACAAGCTTCTCCAGAGGACACACATATGGCCAAGAGACATGAGAAGGTGTTCAACATTACTAATCATTAGGGAAATGCAGATTGAAACCACAATAAAATATCTACTTCCCAGTATTTATATAAAAAAAACTAAAACATTAATTCAAAAAGATACATGCACTCATATGTTCATTGAAGTATTCATGGCTTATAGTCATGATATGGAAGCAACATAGATGTCCATGAGTAGATGAATGGATAAAGATGTTGGAATATTACTCAGTAATAAAAAATGAATAAAATCTTGCCATTTGTGACAATATATATGGACCCAGAGGATATTCCGTTAAGTAAAATAAGTTGGAGAAAGACAAATACCATACAATTTTACTTATACATGGAATCTAAATAAACAAATGAATAAACAAAACAAAATGGAAACAGACTCATAGATACAGAGGACTAGCTGATGGTTGCCAAAGGGGGAGGGGGATAAGAATAATTTTAGCTACCCTGGAAAACCTATTCTGAGTATATAGAATTTTTTAGAAGAGTTCTAAAATTTTAGTAATGCTTCTATCAGAAATAAAAATATGAAAATGCCCTCTTTGATACTAATATAATACTTTTAAACAGTTTTATTTGTTTGATGGAAATGTCAGTCATTTTGAGTAATATCTCATTTCTCTATGGCCTCAGTTTTCAAAACATATCATGGGGAAACTAAAGGCAATCTACCTGGAGACACAAGTCACCACCTTATAGTGACTTATTTAGTTTTTTACCTCTGATTTTCTTTGGTATCTAACTAGAATGCCTCTGGAATATGACTTTGGCTTGTGTACTTAACTAATAGATGTATTTCCATTGATAAGTAAAATATTATCTCTGTAAAATCTACAAATCACAAAAACTTCATATGTTGAGAAACTTGAAAAGAACTATACCAGTGTTTACAATCTGAAGCATTAATACATTAAAATCAGAAGATGCAATGCTATATCTTAAAACTTTATCAGAAGAAATTAAACTTATTAGTTTAAACAAATTGTTGAAATACCTTATAAATTATTACTAATCCAATGGCTTAATTACTCATCTCAGCCAACATAGGAATACAATCCCAACTATTTTTATATGTTTTGGTAGATTTTGTTCATTATGATCCACTATATGATTTTGTTTTAGACCATAGGTAATTAGTTTCAGACATATTATGTGCATCTTTTGGAGCACAGATAAAATATTTTTCAAGTTTTTCTATTTTCACTGACAGAGACACAAAATAGTATTAAAAGTTACACAATACAAAATTAAAAATTTAATCAGAGGGTCTGATTTAAGTCTTATGCATTATGTATTTGCTATTATCGATGACAATTTTATGGTAATTTGTTTCTATCTATATACAGTTTTTAAAAATATGATTGTTAATAAATAAAAGCATTCAAAGAAAGTTACTGCCAGGTTAGTACTGAAATTCATTCAAATATATTTTCCAATTTCCCACTGTACACAGTCAATTGAAATAATGACAGCCTGTTAAGAGGATTATAAGAGTATTTCATACCATTTAAGATTCTTAAAATATCAATTTAATAACTTTTAAGTTACTTTACATAAATTGTAAATGATTTATAAGAATTTTACACAAGATAATGCCTTTAAAAACCTTTTCTTAAATTTTGTTCTTTTTTAAAGAATTTGCTTAATTTTTATGATGAGGAGGCATTTGTCATGGAAATAAATTATAATACTGACCAATAAATTCCCCATTAAGAGAAAAAATTCTCTCCTTTTGCTTCTAATATTTAACAACAAAAAAGTCTCTTCCATTTTGAATCATCCTTTTCTTTCTCAATCTCTGTCCTGATTTATTAAAAGAGAAAAATGTTCTCACATTTGACATTTATGTATGTATCCTAGCTCTGGATTACAAACTATAGGAACCCAAGATAAAAGCCCAGAAACCAATTTTGGAAACTGCTGAATCTGAGGACGTAAGCTTTTTGTGCCATGCCTAAAAATAATTAGCTATGTTCAATTCCAAATATAGACTTTCAGTGTCTGCCAATATTTAAAGAACTGAAGGAGAAATTTGAGGTGTTTGGTTTTTTTTAAGTGAAACTTGGCTGCTTGCTTTTTGTCTTCATAGGGCCCAGGTAATATTTCCATGGAAGTATGACTAAGTAGATTGGATATTTAAGGTCTGCTTTTTGGATTACGTGAATGGTATCTATTGGAACTACTTCCCAAGCCCATCTCAGAATATAGCTCTGTTTATAGCAGTATTGGACCAGTGTCCGTTATTTTGTGGCTGGTTTACTTTCTATTGAAAATAATACAAGAATCCTTACAGCTGGCCCTGGCCAGGTGGCTCAGTTGGTTGGGCTGCTGTCCCATACACCAAAAGGTGGTGTGTTGATCCCCAGGCAGGGCACACACCTAGGATGGGTGCAGGAGACAACCATCTGTTTTTTTCTCTTTCTCCCTCTCTTTCCAGTCTTAGGTGAGAATTTTTTTAAAAAAAGAATCCCCCTTACAGTTGTTCCTAAGGACATAACTGCCAATTTATATTCCAAATGTAATTAAGGGAGCCTTGAGATTAGAAATTTTCATTTGAATTTAAAAATCGCCACAAGATTTAGAAACAAAAATAATAGCCCTTTAATTGCTCCCCGGGGAAGTTCATATGCAACTCTTAATATTCTGATAAAAATATTTTGTTAACCTCATTTAAAGTATTTTATCATGATATATCTTATGGTGGATTTTCTCTGTTTATTGTGCCAATTTCTCCAGAGAAAAAAAAGAAGGTAAGAGGAGACTGGAATTATAAGCCTTATTGCAAACTTCCAGTAGGGACTGGCTAGGGGGAAAAAGTCATGTGTGTGGGGTGGGAGAGAGTCACAGTTAATTCTCATTCCCTGCATTCAAAATTGTTCCTCCCCTTCCCTTTATTCTATCTGGTTTCTTGGAATATACAAAGGCTTCCTCATTTAATTTCTAAAGCGAATAAAGCTTCTATTTTGACTAGGTAATGAAATCCGGGCTTCTAACTGCTTTTTATATACTTTCAAACAATACCCCAGTTTTCAGTCTCATCATTCATGTGTGCATTCATATGAACGTGATGCTTATAATTTCTGAGCATTCGGGAATCTACAGCTTTAGTCTGCTCACTTCACACATGCCTCACCTTCTGCAAGCATTGAGGCTTCCTATTCCTTTCTGCTCTGCTAAATCCTTAGCACTTGGGCATC
>PVKM010017112.1:0-26236 GCA_004027735.1 Carollia perspicillata
TCAAAGACAATGGGACATTTCCATTTAGAAATCTTACTGCTTCGCTCTGGCCTCAGTAATGCTTTGGTCTTCTTGTTTTGGCTTCCGCTTTCATGAAGGGCCTTGAACCAGTCCCGCAGCCTGTTTGCCACTTCCCGGAACTCCAGGTCACCACAGACTACAAACAAGTAGAAACAACACAAACCTTGAATAATAACTTAGCAGAAGGTCAATGCTAATTTGCAAGTTATGCTGGTAACAGAAGTATAACAAGGACTAAAAGAAAAAATTCAATACAATTACTAATTGGGCTTCAGCTTTTCAAACACTAAAAACAAATGTGTTCCAAACACGAGATGTAATACAACATTTTATTTAACAAAGGAGTATTACTAGTAGAATTCTGCTTCCACTCCTCACTAAAATACAACAGCAATTGAAGGTTCTCGATTTTAACATCACATAAATTGGTCAAATGTTTATGTGCTGAACACTTTTGTCATGGTAAGGTGGTAGGTCATCTGGGGAAATAAAGTTGAAAATCCTAAATGAATACTTACACATTTATTATTGGCCATACCTATTATAATACACTATATATTATGATTTATAAAGAGCATAGAATATATTTCATACATATATTTATGTATGTACATGTGTGTATGCCTGTGTGAGACTAAAATATGGTATGTCAAATTCAGTTATTTGTTGCCAAAATAATTTGAAAATATAAGAAATACTTATTTACATTTTTAACAGGGCATTGTTACTGTTGGCCCAACTCCTCTATAAGTAGCAAATGTCAGTACATTTTCCTGTATTGACAATCCTTTTTAATAGTATTTTTCTTGTTCATTTCATTAAAATAATAATTCACATAATGAAGTTATAAATGTTACATTATACTTAATATACTGCATATACTATATTATATGTTATATGTAAACTAACATAGATAACATTTACAATGTGTTATATATAAATTAACATGAATGGCATGAAAATATAGAATAACATAATATAATTTAAAATCATTTTTTATTATTAAAATAAATAAAATCCCAGATTAATAGGATCCTCCAAGGACCTGGTAAGGTGGTTGACACATAAGTGCAAATCCCTGTCATATTTCAGAACATGGGGTGGGGGAAATACTACAAGCTGCTGTGTAGGAAGTAAAAATATTGTGATGGAAAAAGAATAAGGAATCGGAATTTTCATTAGCAACACTATTGAAAAGTGCTGACAGGCAGAAAGACAATTGAAAAATTACTTTGTATTTTAAACTGAGAATCCTATATCCAGAAAAATCAAGTGGCAAGGTACACTAAAGAGATTTTTAAATATACAACATCCAGTAAACTAGCCATGCCAGAAAGTTACTAGAGAATGAAACGCACCAGACAGAACCAAGAAAGAAGATGGCGGAGAACCAGGGAATAAAAAACTTGAGACAGAATTGAAAGGAATTTCTAGGAAGAGGGTGAAGACAAATCTTAGCATGCACGTTGTGTGCCCAGTGTGGAAGCTGGTTAGTAGTAAGTCTGGAAAGCCTTGGTCAAAGACAGAGCAATGTACAGAATTCACTAGAAAACAATGAACTACATTGAAAATCAAAGAAAACCTCCCCTTTACGATAAGGTGTACAATGGCAGACACTGAATGATTAGATCATAAAACTGTATGATCTTAATATGAATATTTACTCTTACTGGGTATCTGTTTAAGCAACATCTAGGCAAGAGTCTTTTGATACCATAAATGTCTATGCAGAAGAAAACGAAAGCTCACTTGAAGAAAAGGAATCCTTCTACATATTTATGTATGCATTGTACATCTCAAGAAGAATATATATGTATAGGTGCATGTGTGTGTGTATATATATGTGCGTGTGTATGAAGATTATTTATCTCTCCAGTTAGGAGAACTAGATGAATGAAGAAAAGTGGTATGAGTCTTATTTTTATCATTTTTGTCCTTTAAAACATTTATGAAATATACTTGCATTCATTTTCAAAATAAATTAAAACATTTTAAATTTCTGCAAAAAACTAATTACAACACATTTAATCCTTGATCCAGAAATTCCCTGTCTTAAAAACAGTCATACAGGTATATTATCCATATACAAACTCATTCAACTTTACAATTTTATTTATTTGGCACTTGGATAACAGCAAGTGTATTAACAAAGTGTCCCACTGTCCTTTAGCTGTGTGTGGTCTAGTGAGAATAACCAGGTACATACATCCAATGGAGCTCTATGAGTCATTAAAATAGTTAAGAAGCTCATTGTGTATTGATATGGAACTACACTCACAAGGTAGTTTTTGTAAAAAACAAAATAAGGAGCAGAAAAGTGTAGATAGTAAACTTTCACTTCTATAAAGAGATAAAAATGCATCTGTAATACATTTCCCACTTTAAACAAATTAACATTTAAAATTAATTTTATATCCCTTATTTTTTCCTATCCACAACCAACAAACACCAAAGTTTTCTCTAATAAAATATCTGCTAAAAATAATAAAAAGTTTATTGAACAAATTAGCACAAATTCTGTACTTTGTGATGGTAAATTTTAGTGATATAATACTTATGTATTTCTAATAAAATATTTGCAATCTCGTGATTTTTTCTAGTTTAAGGAATTTATATTTAAGAAAAATAGCATTTAGAAAAATTACCCAAATATGAAACTTTATACACCTCTATTGTGTGCCATATACACCTTAGGTTCAGTCTCTATATAAGGTGATACAGGTGCTGTAATGGAAAATTTTAGGAATTGAGAATCCTGTGACAATACCGATAATAATGAGAATAGCAGTTAACACTGCATACTGTCAGAACTACTTTATAGACAATTACATGTTTAATCCTTATAAAAAACTATAAAATCTATGCTAGTATTTTTTTTCCATTGAAGTGTTAGGAAAATGTTGCATTGAGAACTCTAGAACTTGCCTGAGGTCAGTCAGGCAAGTGTCAGAGCCAAGTTCTGTATCCAAGAATTAAAATGCGGAGTCCAAGGTCTTAACCTTTACAGCAAACCACCTCAGTAGCAGCATGATGCAAATTAGAAACAAGTCAGGCACTGCTTTACTCGCAGCCTATCAATTCCCATTTCAGTATGATCTGACCGCGGTGATGTGACCTGAGGATCACTGCAGACATGCAGAGACGTAGGTTAGCAAAACAGGTTTATTTTTTTATGTACTGATTTGAGAGAGAAACATCAATTTGTTGTTCCATTTATTTATGCATTTACTGCTCGCTTCTTATATGTGCCCTGACTGGGGAAGAAACCGCAAACTTGGTGTATCAGGACAATGATCTACCCAACTGAGCCAGACAATAACACAAAAGCTATATATAAATATATCTTTTTGACTTTGAAGGATCATGTATCTTTAAGTCCAATGTTTAATGTCAATTCAAAGCAGATCACACAGATCTCATGGAAATATCGGCTACCACGTACTCCACAGCAGTAACAGGGCCTGGGACGGACAAGGTTGCTCAGGAGGACTTACCTTTCCTTTGTCCCCTTTTTTTAGAGAGAGAGGCTACAATAGTGTCACTCATTATTATAAATCATGAGTCAAATATCCTGTCACTCAGCAAAAGAAAATACGTAACATAAACAACATTGGGATATAACATTATTTATAGAATGCTATTTCTACTTCATCTTTGACCAAATCCTTTATTACAGACATGTTCTAATAGGCATAGGACCAGTCCAGTCTCTGTCTTGTAAGTGTCTGGCAGTCATCAGTGATTTACTACGGTTCTTCTCTAGAATAAGTCAATTAATGTCTATTCTTTGTATTTTCAACAGTTCTGCTACATGGTTTTCTTCCTCTAGAAATAATACATTGCATTTATATAGCATGAAATGCTTTTAATGAGATTTCACATTTGATTTTAATATCTAGCCTGGAAGATTAAGTAAATAATAATTATTTTTATAGCTATGGGAACTAGGACACTGAATATAAATGACTGCCCTAAATTTTATAGCCAGTAGTGCACCAGAACATTACATGGTACTCATTGATCTAATTGTATTTGTAGCCAGGAACTTATAACAGAATAATAAATCATAATGACATAATAAATATGATCTTAAATTAAATTTGAATCAAAGAAAAGCTAGGTTTCAATGTGTGGTTTTTCAGTTGTGTCAAATTATTAATTAGGGCATGGTGTTATGTAAAGCAAATGAAGAAAAAGGGAAGAGGTCTGGAAATTTCAAAGTTACAAATGCATTTACATTTGTGTACACACATACACACTCTCTCTCTCTCTCTCTCTCTCTCTCTCTCTCTCTCTCTCTCTCTCTCTCACATATTTGATAAGGTAAAACATGCACTAGAATCTGTGGGGATAAAGCCAGAAAAAAATCTAGACTCTAACACAAACGCAATGGAGGAAGACTGGAACAGAGATTGTGCAAGAAAGGGGAGGAGACCTGGAGGAGCAGCCTGACAGGTCTACCCTCTGCCTTATGGAAGTCAGTGAGAGAGAAAGTAATTTGAAATGGACAGCATTATCTTAAAAGTAAAGAAAATAGAGAGGGACTTCTTGCAAAATTGAGCAGCATAATACTTAGACTAGCTGGGTGATGGATTTCCAGATGAATTGAGCAAGCTCAGCCCCGGCTCCAGGAGAAGCAAATCCAGTGGGTGGTGTCAAGAGTATGGTAATTTGATGAACGGTCTCTGGCAAATTGTAAAAACTTATCATAATAATAATAAAGGTGGTTGGGATATGCAGTGATAGATGCATTTAAAACTGAGGCTACAAATATTCTCCATTAAGACAAAAATATACATTGTACAGCCGTAACTATAGCATAAGTTCTCACTTTTTGCTAAACATTATTCACATCACCTTATTGTAAAAGCGTTTGATACACAAATGGATCATTTTATAAAGAATTCACAGAAGCCTTAAAAATGGTTATGGAATGTAATTTAAGTGTTACCAGTTTTGGCAATGAACAGTCCAACTACAGCCACTAGGCACAGGGAGGGGGAAGACATGTAGAGTGAAACGTGGCCCTGCTAATGTCCTTATTATACAAACCGAGAAGGCAAGAGATGTCTACGAAACTGGAAACAGATGGTTAAGTGTTTTTTGTTTTTGCTAATGATTTTGCTTTTTAAATTGCAACCAATAAAAACTAAGAATAGCCATGCAATTATAATGAAAAGTGGAAGGGAAGTGAAATATGTTCTCATTTATCAAAGCAGAAAATCTAAAGGTAACATTTGAAGTTGATAAATAGCTGTTTCACAAATGAGCTCATCACCAGATGGGGAAAAGCAGGAAGGCTTAAAAAATTACCAGCTCTGTGACCCTGGGGTGGAAATGAGGAAAAGTGGGGCAGGGGGTTGATCATTGATTTTGATTATCCTCTTTCATACCTTTTGGCTTTTTAACCCCAGTATTGAAAATTTGTGGTAGAGAGTCACACCACTCCCTGCACTGTCTCTCCTTTAGGAAAACTGCTGCACAATACTAAAAGCATATTGTTAGGACAATCTACATTTATTGATCATAGTCATTAAAACATCGAGCCCTGACTGGTGTGGCTCAAATTGGTTGGGCATCCAATGGCAAAGAGAAAGGTCGCCAGTGGATTCCAGGTCAGGACCCATGCCTGCATTGGGAGTCAGGTTCCCACCTTGGCCTGTATAAGAGCCAACTGACCTATGTTTCTGGGGCCAAATGATGTTTCTCTTTCACACTGATGTTTCTCTCCCTCTCTTCCTCCCTTCCCCCTCTCTAAAAATAAATAAAATCTTTAAAAATCCAAATATAAAGGTATTTGTAGCCTTCTTCGTAACACCTATTAGTTTAGAGAATTTGTTACCTCATTTAATACCATGGTTATTTGGTGGCAAATCTAATACTCCTAATTCAGCACAAGCTCTGTTATGGTGCACTAGCATCGTTTTCCTATCAATGAACAGTGTTATCAACAGCAGGGTTACACAAGGAAACGGTGTATTCACATTCTAGCTTCCTGACATTAAAGACGATCACAAAGAGTGAGAATTAATGGAATAATTTGGGTAATATTTCAGTGCCTTCCACAAGCCCAAAATATTTTAATTTTGAGGCTCCTACCTGTAGCATACATTAAAAATAATATTTTAGATATCAAATCATTGAAAATATTTTTATAATTTTTCAAGTGGAATTTTCTTTTGAAAACAACTCATTAAATTTAATTTTGGCAATGATTTATCTGAAAGAATCGGGCAAAGCAGGAATTCTTGCCAAATCAGAAACTTTAAACCACATACCTCCTATAATTTAATAATGTGTTCTAAACATAAAATTTAAAAATTAATGAAGATCACATATTTCATAACTCTTAAACATTTACTTTTGATTACTCATTTTTTCTCCCATTTTGTATTTTAGGGACAATAAATATTTTCTCATGTCTCAAACACTATCATAGATACATTTAAAAAATGTTAAAATGATCCTGATATACTATGATGAACTTAATTATTAAGATAATTTATTAAAGAAAGAGTATTGATGTCTATCACTGTGAGTTGTTAATTGAAACGCTGTCCTGTTAAGAAGCTCAGATCTGAGTACAATCTTGCAGGCCGACAGGATGTTTTGGGAAGGTCAAGACTGGTGGTGGGGTCCCCACTGTTAACTGCACACTAACTTTGTAAGAATGTCAGAGTTTCGTTTCAATTCCTAGTAAGTCTAGCAAACTGACTACTATCTTGATTCATAAGATTTTGTGCTATATTTCTCAACATTCATTCTTGCTAAACGTTAGAAAATAATTACATAAGGTACTCAAACGCATTTAGTGTTTTTGTCTCAGGAGCTTTTGGAAAAACAAAGATTTTCCTAAGTATCTGTTTTCTATGAAGTGAAGAAATAAAACATCACCACAACTTACATCTGGTAAATAAAAACATTTTCCAACATCCCTTGCAACAATTTAAAGGATAGATTCTGATAATCTCCTCCATGGGACTAGGTCAATGATGTATGAATGTGGTACAATGAAAACCCTGCAGAAAACAACTACTCTAAAGGTAAATGGGCTTAAGTCTGCCTTGATGTGAAGATTTTCTTGCAAGATCAAGTCTATTACAAAAAGTCCAAGCAATGTGTCACTCAACATCAGCTACCATACTCTCATTATAGGCCGTGATGTCCAAGACAACCTAGAAGACACTAAAGAGCACAGCACTTAGGTTAAAAAGAAGTAAGCAAAGTTTCCTTCATTTTGAATTACAGTGCAAATTATTTGAGTATGGATAATCATCTATTATTAAATTATCCCTATTTTTTTTTTACCAAGCTGTGCCAGCCCATAAAGAAGTAACTGATAAATATCTGAGGAATGATAGAGATTTCCACATTTCTGAGTGACCATATCACAAAAGTTTGTGTTTTTTTTTTCATTATCTGATCATTTCCTTTTTAATCCACATTCAGGCAAATATAGCTTGAGGTCTGTCCATAAAGTATCCAGTCATGCACTATGAAAAATAGAGACATTTATCGAAGAAGCTACAAGAAACAGTGTACACAGGACAATGATGCCTCAATGCCCTTCAAAGTAGGCACCTTGGGACCTCACACAGTTCCAACTGCCATCAGCTTCCCCATGATATTTGCCCAGATCTCACTGAGAGTCTGAAATCTCTTCCCTTTCAAAAGTGATTTTAGTTTTGGGAAAAGCCAGAAGTCACAGGGTGTCAAATTTGGGCTACAGCAGGGGCTGAGTCACCTGGACAATTTGATGTTTTGCCAAAAATCTCTGCACATGATGTGGTACATGAGTGGCATGCTATCATGATGTAGCTGTCAATCACCAATTACCCATAGCTGCGACCATTTTCATTGTATGGCATCTCTGGACCAAGGAAGAATACTGGGGTAGTACACCTTATTAATTGTTTGGCCAGGAGGGGGCATACTTGTGATGTACAACACCTCCCCAATCAAAAAACAGCTAACATGGTCTTGATCTTGCTGTGACTTTGCTCTGCCTTCTTGGGGCATGGAAAGCCAGGTGACTTCCATTGGGAGGACTGGGACTTCATTTCTGGATCATAGCCATAGATCCATGACTCATCTTTGGTAATGACCTTCTTGAGGAAATCTGATTCATTGGTAGAGGTTTGAATCAAGTCATTAACAACTGCAGCAATGTGTTCCTTCTGCTCTGGTAGCAAAACCTGTGGAAGGAATTTTTTCACAACACGTTTCATGCCAAGGTGCTCTATTGAAATCTCAGACATGGTAATAGTTGGAGTCCCCAGATCAGCTTCTAGTTCTCTGTCAGTCACTGATCTTTGTTAATTACAACCTGTACACATTCACCACCTCATGTGTTCAGCTCGTTACAGGCCTTCCAGAATGTGGATCACTTTCAACAGATTCTTGCCCATCTTTGAAGCATTTGTGCTACACTTTTATTTGTGCATTGTCCCTGAAAGCTTTCTGAATCTTCTGAATAGTTTTTGTGAAGGAATGTTCAAGCTTAATGAAAAATTTGATGCTGATTCATTGCTCTACTCGCTCAGTCATTTTTAATGTGATGGCCACATAGTACACATGCTCACTCAACTGTGTCTACCATGCCTACTGACTAGTACAGTGAAGTCATCATCGTTCACATGTGCATTCCAGTCCACTCTCCTCGACTGCCAGGTTAAGTCGATGCCATGTGAACCATTCTCATTATGTTAACAATGCCTGGAATTTTCAGGGGGACCTTGTAAATAAATAAGATAAAATTGCATAATCTTGAAGAACTATTTCCACATTTCCATGTGTTCCTGAATTTTAATTTATCATATCCATTTAAGAATCCCTGCCTCCTCTTTATGGGCTCCAATTGTTCATAATGATTCTTTCATGCTGTAATTTGAAATGCCATTTATGAACTATTAATACATAGCTGTTAGAGAATTTAAACTCCAGTTCATATTACATTGCTGATGAGGACTTTCTACTTCTTTATTTTTTAAAAAAATATTTATTTATCTTTAGAGGGGAAGGGGAGAGAGGGAGAGAAATATCAATGTGTGGTTGCCTCTCCTGCGTCCCCTGCTGGAAATTGGCCTGCAACCCAGGCATGTGCCCTGACTGGGAATCAAACCACGATTCTTTGGTCTACAGACCTCGCTCAATCCACTGAGCTACACCAGCCAGGGCTACTTCTTTCTAAAAAATGATTTTTTACAACAGTATAAAAATCATTTTTTCCCTGATTACTAAGGTAAGAGATGCTGATTTTGTAATTATATACATTTCCTAAAGTATATTAATACATGTAAACATAAAAAACATATATTCAACACCACCATCAATAGGTAGCCAAAGTTAAAATATTCTACTTTGCATATCTGCTGCTATTAGATTTTACATAGCTTGGAACATATCAGAAAAACGATTTTTAATCTTAGTCCACTGCATTACATTATACAATAACAGTTTTCTCAGCTTGTTAAAATATCCAACAACAAAGTGCATGGCTGATGTAAAATGTCTATTATATGAGTATATAAACTTCTAAAAACTCCCACAGAGAATATTGTATGTAAAGAATATGTTTTTACCATAGCCAAGTGCTGAAAACAGCCTAAGTGCCCATCAGGAAATGAGTGGATCAACAAACTGTGGTACATTTACACAATGGAATACTATGCAGCAGAAAAAAAGAGTCTCATACCCTTCATGACAGCATGGATGGACCTGGAGAGCATCATGCTAAGTGAAATAAGCCAGGCTGTGAAAGACAAATACCATATGACCTCACCTATAAGTGGAACTTAATCAACAAAACAAACAAATGAGCAAAACATAACCAGAGACAGAGACATAAAGAAAGGAAGGGAGCAGGGAGGGGAATAATGGGGAAAGAAAGGGAAGGGTTAATTAAGTCAAGGAACCAGTATAAAGAACCCATGGACAAGGACAATGGTGCGCGGGAGAATTGTGGGGGATGGGCAGGGCAGGGGAGATTAATGGGAGGAAAATGGGGACAACTGTAATTTAACAAGGATAAAAAATCTTAAATAAATAAAAATTAAAGAAGAATGTGTTTTAACTTGTATGCAATAAAAAGAACTATTGATGTCTCTAACTTAATTTGAAAAATAATGGAAATGGAATTACTGGGTCACAGAATATAAACATTCAAAGGCTATTGATATATAAAGACAACTCATTTCTGATAAATACAAGCTTTGAACCACACAAAATCTTTTAAACTTATTTAGATGTTTAGTTTGATTTACAGTTTATATTTTGATTATTGAGAAATGTAGTCTAGATATGTAATGACTTAAACACACTTAAGGATGGTTAAAAAAGTTCTCCAGTAGAAAAATGACCTGATTACATATTTACCTAGGACAATCTAACTCAAAATGAATACATACAGCATGTACAGTCAACAGAATAACCACCGTCAGGCAGTGAAAGAAAGAAGGATGCCTGAAGCCACCTCCCCAGGAATATGTTCATGAAGCTTTAAAATAAATGGAAGTTTCTACATTCTGTTCAATGGTGAATTAGATTTTTAACGTGGCACCTAATCAGAAAGTTATCCCAAGGCACAATGTATAAATATATCCACCCTTGAAGGAGAAAATACATACATGAAACAAAAAGAACACATATGTTAAAGAAAATATAAATTAGAGAAAATGAGAACCTTTCCTGGCTGATAAATAAATGATGCTGGCATTTTGTGGCTTTTTCAAGAGAGTGATTTCTTCTGTGAGAATCAGTAGTTCAAAGGTTTATGAGAAAATTAGTAAGCTGAGACTGAAGATGTTAAAGAAAAACAGAAGAAACAAGAATATCATAGACTCGGAAAAAGGCCAGCATGCTTTGACCTTCTGGAAAAAGGAAAATGCCTGATCAAAGACACCCTTCTGCAAGCTTTGTCTGACAAATGAAGAGAAACTATGATTTAGAGCAGATGCACATGTAAATTCCAATGTACACACACACACACACACACACACACAATTGCCTCATTACAGAGTAGAATGCAGATACGTGTCATTCCAGAGCAAGGTTGAGCAATTTTAGCTTAAACTATATCTTCATTAAATCAGTTAAAATTCCTCCAGTACTTGTCACAGAGGCAGAGGAGAATTTGGGGTAGACCCCATTAAACGACAAGTGTCGTGTCTCTACTGGACATTCCACAGATTCAGGACAAAGAGTACAGAATCAGGTAAGTCGCCCTCCGAATTCTGACAAACACACACATGAGCACACACCTTAAGAGAATCATTCCTTACAAAGAATTATTTCAGTCTGTGTGTGCTGTGCATTAATGTCACACTGAAATTTTTAACTGATAAATTATGGAAGTGAAACCATGAGTCTTCAGCATTGCTATAAATCATATGATTTTATTAAAACATGAACTACAATTTCTATAGCCATTAAAAATATTGATGTTCACAAGTGTGTGTGAAACTTTTTGATTTATAAAGCATTTGCTTTTCAAGGACCAGCCTCTGGAAGGAGGTGTTTTATTCTGAGAGGTATTTCGTTCAGACATTAGAGAACAGGTGTCAAATAGGTGAGCCTCCAAGCGGGCGTCTGGATCGTAGTAATGCATGATTCATTACCTGCTGTCAGTCGGTGACATTTTGGGTTATACAAAGGTCTCTATGACAAAGCAGGAGCAACTAGGGACAGGATCAAATGACATGGTAGCATTCTGTGTCAACGGCTTAAAGATGACACACTTTGTTGAAAAATTTAATGCCCTACAAAATATAAATTCATTCCTATCATTAGGCAAGGAGGAGAATAAATATCAGGTGGTATCAACACTTTTTGGTTTTATTATTTAATTTAATTTGTTTATTTTATTTTATTTTATTGAATTTATCGGGGTAACATTGGTTAATAAAATTATATAGGCTTCAGGGGTGAATTTCTACATCATCTGTACATTGCATGTACACCACCTCATCAAGTCTCCTTCCATCACCATTGATCACCCCTTTACCCTCTTCTACCTCCCTTTACCTCTGATCACTATAATCACTGTAGTTTTCTCTGTGTCTATGAGTTGTTTCTTTTTTTGCTTAGTTCCCTCACCTTTTTCCCCCAGCCCCATTACCCCTTCCCTCTGACAATGATCAGTCTGTTCTTTGTATCCATGAGTCTGTCTCTATTTTGTTAGTTTATTTTGCTCATTAGATTCCACATGTAAGTGAAATTATGTAGCATTTGTCTTTCTCTGATACCTATTTCATTTAGCCTAATAGGCTCCCTGTCCATCCAGGCTATCACAAAAGGTAAGACCTCCTTCTTTTTCATGACCACATAGTATTCCACTGTGTAAATGTACCACAGCTCTTTTATCCACTCATCTACTGATGGGCACTTGAGCTGCTTTCAAATATTCACTATTGTAGATAATGCTGCAATGAACACAGGGGTGCACACATTCTTTCAAATTAGTGGTTTGAGTTTCTTTGAATATATTCCCAGAAGTGGAACTGCTGGGTCATAAAGGCAGTTTCATTTTTACATTTTTGCGATAACTTCATACTGCTCTCCACAGTCACTGTTGTCTGCATTCCCATCAACAGTGCATGAGGGTTTCCTTTTATTGCCAGCACTTGTTGTTTGTTGATTTATTAATGATAGCCATCCTCACAGGTATAAGGCAATATCTAACTGTGGTTTTAATTTGCATTTCTCTGATGATTAGTGATATTGAGTATCTTTTCATATGTCTATTGGCCATCTGCTTGTTCTCTTTGGAGATGTGCCTATTCAAGTCTTTTGCCCAATTTTCAATTAGGCTGGCTTTGGCAGGGGGTGTTGCATAAATTCTTTATAAATTTTACATGTTAACCCCTTACCCAGTGTTATCATTGGTGAACATGTTCTCCTACTCTTTGGGTTGTTTTTTCATTTTGTTGATAGTTTCCTTTGTCTGAAAAAACTTTTAGTTTGATGTAGTCCTATTTGTTTATTTTTCCTTTTGTTTTCCTTGCCCAGGGAGATATATCAAAAAAAGTATTTCTAATAGAAATATCCAAGATTTTACTGCTTATGTTTTCTTCTAAGAACATATTCATGATTTTATAGTTGAGTCTAACATCTAAGTCTTTAACCCATTTTGAGTTTATTTTACATATGGTGCAAGAAGGTGGTCTGGTTTCATTTTTTGCATGTATCTGTCCAATTTTCTCAACACCAATTATTGAATAGACTATTTTTAATTCATTGTATATTCTTGCTTTGTCAAATATTAATTAACCATAAAGGCGTGGATATTTCTGGGCTCTCTCTTCTGTTTCATATATCCATATATTTGTTTTTATGCTAGGACCACACTTTTTTGATTACTATGGCCTTGTACTGTTGTTTGATATCAGGTAGCATGATTCCTCTCACTTGGTTCTTCTTTCTCAAGATTGCTGTGCTATTTGGGGTATTTTGTGGTTCCATGTGAATTTTTAAAATATGTGTGCCAGTTCTCTGATATCTTGGTATCTTGATAGGAATTTCATTGAATCTATAGGTTGCTTTGGGTAGCAATGACATTTTAATGATATTAATTCTTCTTATCCATGAACATGGTATATGCTTCCACTTATTCATATTTTCTTCAATATCTTTCTTTAGTGGTTTATAATTTTCCAGGTACAGATCTTTGATGTCCCTGGTTAAATTTGCAGCTAGGTATTTTACTTTTTTTAGATGCAGTTGCAAATGAGATTGTTTCCTTAGTTTCCCCTTCTGACAGTTCATTATTGGTGTATAAAAATACAACTGGTTTCTGGTTATTCATTTTGTATCCTGACACTTTACTAAATTCATGTATCAGTTCTAGTAGCTTTTTGGTGGAATCTTTAGTGTTCTCTCTATACATAGTATCATGTCATCTGCAAATAATGACAATTTTACTTCTTCCTTTCCAATTTGGATGCCTTTCATTTCTTCTTCTTGTCTGATTGCTCTGGCTAGGACTTCCAATACTATGTTGATTAAGAGTGGT
The DNA here is from genome assembly GCA_004027735.1 of Carollia perspicillata. Lineage (NCBI taxonomy): Eukaryota > Metazoa > Chordata > Mammalia > Chiroptera > Phyllostomidae > Carollia > Carollia perspicillata. The sequence goes on from PVKM010017112.1 coordinate 14,030, forward strand.
AGCTCTTATTCAAACTTTTTCCCAATCTTAAGGGAAACACTTTTAGTTTTTGCTCTTTTAGTGTGATGTTGGCTGGGACTTTGTCATATATGACCTTTATCATGTTAAGGTATGTTCTCTCTATTCCCACTTTGCTGAGAGTTTCTATCATAAATATGTGCTGGATTTTATCAAATGCTTTTTCTGCATTTATTGATATGATCATGTGATTTTTATCCTTCATTTTGTTTGCATGGTGTATCACAATTATTAATTTGTGGATATTTATCAACTTTGCATCCCAGGAATAAATCCCACTTGTCCATGATTTTTATAATGTATTGTTGTATCTAAAGCCTTATAATCAATGTTTTTAAGACTTCAAAAGTCTGATCTTTTCTACTAATGGAACATGACACTAAATCTTTAATCTACCCATGATATTTAACAATATAACCCAAAATGTTTTTGTTCCTTGCCTAGAGTTATTTATATTTCTGGAAAGATCAATGAGATATATTTATCTAACATCTGACTGTATAGAAGTTTACTTCTATTTTTTTATTAAATGCAGATTAAGTGTAGAGTTAATCAGAGGATAAAGGCTTCTCTAACTTGGATAGCTACTTCGTATTCATTAGGAAATCACAGAACATGAAGTACTCTATAGAACTGAAAGGAACAGGTTTCACTAGCACCTTGGATCAAAGGTGCTTTAAGATTGCTGTAAGGGTGAGTGCTGTACTGCATTTTGACCTTCTACGAGGTTTGAGGGCCCCATTATTATCAAAGTGCTAAGTAGTTGTATTCATTTTCTAGGGCTGTCATAACTGTACACTGGGTGGTTTGAGCAATAGAATTTATTTTCTCCACTCTGGAGGATAGAGTCCAAGATCAAGGTGTTGGTAGGGTTGGTTCTTTCTGAGGCCTCTCTCTTTGGCTTGTGATTCACTACCTTCTAGCTATGCCCTCACATGTTCTTACCCTGGTTGGTATGGACTATGTCCCAATCTTCTCTTTTTAAAAGGACATCAGCCATACAGAATAGATCCCACCAATATTACTTTATCTTACCTTAACTGCTTCTTTAATATCCCTGTCTCCAAATATAGTCACATTCTGAGGAACTTCTACACTCATGAATTTTGAGGGGCACAATTCAGACCATAAGAGTAGGCATACACTGAGCTGAGAGCACATTATCAGTGTCTCAGAATATAATTCAAATCACCTAAAAATCACATTGGGCATGTTAAAAAGCTAACACTTATCTTCAAATATGTTTTCAGGTATTTGAAAATCTTTACATATTTCTGCATTTCAAACATTTAATGTCCTTGACAATTGTCACTCATGATTGTATATTGAAGAAAGTGATGAAAAAAGAGTACACACATTTCATTTGTTTCCAAACTGGGTCTAGTCACTGCCAGCACCGATTAAACAGTCAGTTCTACCACAGGATTTTTAAGACATGCCTCACAGACCACAGTTCTGTGAAGTGTTACATTTTGTTTTAATAAGAATTCCACAGTCTAGAATTTAATAAACACAGAGCTGAAAAAATTTAAATAGATTTATTTTCTGCATTATTACAAGAATTTTAATATGCTTTTAACCAATATACATCTCTAAAATGATGAAATATATAGCATTATCAAAACTGTAGGGAGTGGTGGGGGGTAAATGCAGATGACTGTACTTGAACAACAATAAAATAAATTTTAAAAACCATATTTATATATTTATTCATTTGTTTTCCAATGGGAGTATATTTACTTTTGGGCAATAACATTCTTTGGGGAGATGTATATTGCACAAAAAGGAAGTAGAATTATACCTATCATACCTTTTTCATGAACACTTAATCTTTTTCATAGTATAGTCAGGTTGATAATAAAGATAAGTTCAAAAGTTATTAGTTGGATAGATGGATAAATAGGTAAATCCAACAAAGCCACAGTGTTAATCTTTTTAATTTATTATTTTATTTGAGATTCTCTTTTTTTCTCCTTTTTGCTCGATCCTTCCATTCTCCTACCCAGCTGCCCAACCCCACCTCTCTAACAGCTATCAGCCTGTTATCTATCTATGAGTGTATCTCTATTTTGCTTGTCTTTTGTAGGTTTGGTAAATTTTGAATAGCCATAAAATATATTTGATAATTTATATATTTTCCCAACACAGCATTATGTTACAGGAGGGTTTTTTTTTTTTTTTTTTTTTTTTTTTTTTGCTACTGGATGGGAATTTTATGGTCACATATATATCTGTAAACAGCAAAAATTATAAATAGTCTATCTCATTTGATAAATGAGGTAAAGTAATGCAGATCCATGCAGATTTTACTCCATCTTATAGACTGGCAGATTAATCATTAATGACAAAAAGCAGACATTAAAGGTCTTAGAAGGTTAGATAGTAACAAAAATGCATATTTAATCATTTGAATTCCATTCAGAAACCTGCGAAGAATGGCTCATACTCTGGCATAATATTAATAGAAGGCATGCTTGTTATTACAATCAATTCTAGTAGCCATTAAGAGAATTACTGTAGGGTCAAAATGAAGTCACACACACAAAGGTTAGTACATTTGATGACCATCTGAAATAATAAAACCTGATTGGCATTTGCAAGGGCAATGCATTTAAGTTTGAAAGAAGTGGAAGAATTTTTAAGTTCATAAAACACTACAAGTACATGATTCCAAAAATTCCCTACAATAAATACTATTTAACTAGTTTAACCAATTTTATTCCACACATAGTAAAAACTGTAACCTAATATTGCATTAAAATATACTCCATACACTGAATTCAAAGATTGCAAATGAGTTGCAGAAAAGCAGTATTATTTAAAAATAATATTAAATTATGGTTAAATTGTGCAATATTGTTAACCTATAGGTATACTTTTCCTTAATTATTACTTTACTAATATTTAAATATTATGTACATAAAAATACAGAACATGCCTGTCACATTTTAATTTGAATCCAAAAATTAGAAAATGTCTTCATTTCAGTATCTTAAAATCCTTGACAAGGCTCCAGGTTTTGTTGTGACTAATAAATAATTTAAGTCTTTCAACTATTAGCAGGATATAATGCTACACATTTTATAGCTTCTTTTTGTGTAGTTTGCTATAAGTGAATGCTTTTTTTTTAGCAAGGTCATCTCCTTGGAGATTGTTTTTTGTTAGGCAATTTACCTATAATTTAGAGGAGTTGCCACCAGATGGGGGATGATGCTTTTATTTTGCATGTAATTGAGCTGTTACACAATGGTGAAGTTAAAAGGTTACTTGCATGGTTTTTCCTGAAAAAATTTCTTATAAGCTATTATTATAAAAAATCACACACACTAGTGTTCCTAATTGTATCAAATATAGGAATATATTATATAAGATATAAAAACTTTAGTGAAAAATTTTAGGAAATATAATTGTCTGGATTACTACTGTTTCTTATCACTGATTTGTCTTAAAGCATACATCACCATGATTAAGGTTCACCTGTTCGCAATAGTAACTTAAAGAAAACATGACGGATGGATTCTTGAGGTAGGATGGATCATGTTCGCTCATCTTCATTGCTTGAGCTTCTTGCATGTTTCAGGTACATAGTGACTGTACCAGAAACCACGCTACAAATTATGACATTAACATTTTCACTTTAAATGAAGAAAAAGGTCCCAGCTGAATAACTTTAAAAGATTTTAGTAATAGGTTCTATTTTTAGAAATAGTGTTCCTATTTGCATGTATTTCTATTTATATTAGTTTAATTAAAATTTTTCAAAATAGGAACTCCTTTGTAGGTAACTCTCCTTTTCTCTTGATGCTTTTAAGATTCTCTCCTTATCTTTAATCTTAGGTAATGTAATTATGATGTGCCTTGGTGTGAGCCTCCTTGGGTCCAACTTCTTTGGGACTCTCTGAGCTTCCTGGACTTCAGGAAAGAAGTATTCGAAGTCATGAAAGGCAAGGACCTACATCCAAGACTCAGCAAAGCTATCATTTAGAATGGAAGGGCAAATAAAGAAGAATATCAACAGTAAAATGACAACAAACTCACAAGTAACAACAGAACCTAAAAAAAAATGAACTAAGCAAACAACTAGAACACAAACAGAATCACCGAAATGGAGATTGCATGGAGGGTTATCAGCTGGGAGCAGGGGGGAGAATGGGGAAAAGGTACAGGAAATAAGAAGCATAGTTGGTAGGTACAAAGTAGACAGGGGGAGGATAACAATACCGTGGGAAATGGAGAAGCCAAAGAACTTATCTGTGTGACCCACATACATGAACTAAGGTGAAGGAATGCTGGTGGGGATGGTATAGGGTGGAGGGAAATAAAGGGCAGAAAAAATGTGACAACTGTAATAGCATAACCAATAAAAAATATTTTAAAATATTCAAAATGTGTGAAAGTATAATATTAAAATGAATTTAAAAATTTTTGAGGCATGTACTCATTGGATTATAATTCTTCACTGGGATAAATGAGATTTATTTTAAAATCACAAAGTCTTTACATTCTCAAAATTCACACAAGCACATAGATGCCCATGCAAATATATAGAGTATGACATTACTATATTTTTAATTTAATTTTTCATATGCTTTCATAAAAATATTACTGGTTTGGGGAAATGTGGGGTTGGAGTAGGGTATACTTTAAAATAATAAATAAGAGCACTTTATTTCCTCTTTCTTTAATGAAACATAATGAATTTTCTATTCCAATCATTCCACTTCATGAGATAATTAATATAAATAATGTGGTTATCAAACCAGGGAAACACAGCTGCTTATTCTCACTGCTTCAGATTAATGCTCCATACATGCATTCTGTCTATGTTTAATTTTTCATAAACCTTCAACTGATTAGAGTTAAATTACATTTTTATAAAGTAAATCTGACTGCAATGTTTCATCACAATGGGCAAAACCGTGAACAGTTTCTAGGAAAAGACTAAAATGGCTGTGTGGGTAGAATATGCAACATATATTCCAGGTAGGTTTAGAAAGTGTCTGCCCGAAACTCATACACAGAATGTCATAGTCGCACCCTGAGATTCTAATTTGAAGATGGAAATGGAACAGCTAGTTAATGGAAGACTCAATGAAAAGGTGGGTAGTGAGGAATGTGTATGAAATGACATCGAAGCCTGGCTTAATTCAAATTGAAGAACACTAACTGTGAAAATAATATTACCTAGCAATTAGAAGTTAATTCTCTTCGATTCCCAGTCAGGGCACATGCCTGGGTTGCAGGCCAAATCCCCACTTGGGGGCACACAAGAGGCAACTACATATTGATATTTTTCTCCTTCTTTTCCTCTCTCTCTAAATATAAATAAAAATAAACTCTTTAAAAAAAGTTTATTCTCAAATTTCATTCTTCAAAATAACAACAATTCATTCCAGTGAGGAATTAATATCAGCCAAGAGTATCCAAAATTATGATTGGGATAAATTAGAGTAATATGTGTTATTTTATATATTGTATTTATATATTATATTATACATATATAATTTCAATGTTATAACATCTAATTTCATTACATATCAATTATATTTTCAGGGAAATAAGAACATGTTTATATATATTTTGATGGCACATATACTTGTTGATACAAAAATGTTGGCTAGGAAAAGGACATAAAAACTTTTCCTTATGAAAAGCTTCATGAAAATTTTTTCCCCTCAAAACTGCTAAGATATAGCTGATGCAGGGGGCACACTTCCTGTATTTGGGATTTTGTTGCTATATTGTCAGACCATCACTGAACAGATAAATGTGCCTAACAAGGAAAAAAAATACTAATCAGGAGAAAATGATCTACGACCACAGAGTTAATCACAAAAAAGCAAGAGTTCTTGTAACATGATCCTGAGTCATAGAGTCATAGATGTTAATTGTATTAGTGAGAAACCATGAATTTGGCATGCTTACGAAATTATGAGTAAAATCTGGTCCTCCATGAAACACTTATGCATATAGAAAAGTGACCTAATAAATCAATATGTACATTTTTAAGTTTCTAACATAAATTAAATCTTATAGTAGGCCTTCAGTATAATTATTTCAACTTATCGACCATGAAAGTCCTGCTCTCCCTTTTAAGGATAGGAAACTGAGGCTCAGAGCACTTACAGAGTCACCCAAATCCCGTCAGTCAAATTCTGTAACTGTGTATCCAAATCAGGATCATAAAATTCACATTCTTCTTACTACTACTGCGCTGTAGCATCCTTACAATTACAAAGGATTAAAAACATTCTTGCATAATATGATAGAAACTGTTTAATAATTCCTCTATTAAGATAAAGTAGTTATCTGGAAAATAAACTTAAATAATTTCTGCTTTAATGAAGCTCATGTTGTCATTTTCTCTGGTTTTGGGAATAAAAAAATTTCATTTTCAAAACCATTTAATGCCATGTTCATATAAAAAGCTTATATTTTTCTAAAAATCACTGCCATCCTCCAATCTCTATTTTAGCTTTAAAATATGAATTGTCTTTGTTCAAAGATGCAATTTCAACTGTGTATTTGTATGCAGTTTTTAATATGTTTTCCCTCTAGGCTGTCTCAAATTTCTTTATATATCCTGGGTAATTGGTGCTATAAACTTCATTATTCATTTTGTTAATTCATGCCAAAATGATTCTTATGTGTGTGTACATTTTGGCCCTGTAGATTTTTAATTAATTTCTTTGCCATCAAGTTGCATTTTTATAAAGCATCCTGTATGTTTTGTAAGGCTGCAATTTTCTAGCCTGCCAAATGTTTTTTTTTTTCTCTCTCTCTTTCAAAGGCCAGACTTCCTCTGGAGCCACATAACATCACCATGCTGATCGGAAAGGAAATTATATACAAATCAAACACTTTATGTGAAGATGAATGTATAACTAATTTTAAATCACAGAAAGTCTATGTGGTCTGACAAGATGTTGAAAAAGCAATCCGTATTCCTTTCTCCAAACCAAACCTGGAGAAACCATAGAAATAAAAAATGCACATGGATGAAAACGATTAAGAAAAGCACTATTCAGGATCTTGTAAAAGGCAGCAAGCTCTGTGTTGTAAGGAGAAAACATTCGCTCAGAGGGAAGAGTCCCACTGTCAGTAGAGAGCCTGATTCCCTTTCACTGCAATATTGCACTGGGTGAATCATTTCCTATCCATTCATCACCTGTGACAGAAGGATAGTGTCACAACTGTGAAGGGTCTAAAATTTAACCTACTTACACAGTAGCCTTCCACATTTTTACGGTTACTGGCAGAAGACCTAGATTCTGGGCCAAGAACAAAGATCAGTTTATGACACAGCAGTAACAGTAGCCAGAGCACCATCCTTTTCTTGCCTTTGCCCTGCCTGATTCACACAGGGCACTGTGACAAGGTCTCCACGACATAACCAGGGCAGGTCATGCCTGCATATGCAAGGTGCTGCATCGCTGGAGAGGAATCCTGAGCTGAGGAACCCTGCATCTTTTGTAGTGGGCCGCTAGCACACTTGCCTCTTTTCAGGATGAGAACAGAAAATCTTATTATAATTATTTTTTATTGTTGTTCAAGTATAGTTGTCTGCATTTCCCCTCCACCATTTCTTTCAAGGCAACCCTGGTTTTACTCTAAATGGAGATGCTCTCTCCTTTTTGAAGGTTGTTGACAGGCATAATTCAAGGAGTAATCTAGAACAAGGCCAGTCAGAGCCTCTGCTCTACAAGATGTTATAAATGTGAGGGACCGTGCAGAATTGTGCTTGAATGGGAATAGCAGAAGTTCAGGGTCACAGAGTAATATACACGCGCAACCAGAGTCCCACATGGGTGAAAAGCAGATCGTAATTAATGTAAATATAGTATCCATTTCTGAGTGGTCCCTTATCAACAACTCCCCATCCATAATGAGGTTGGAACCATCAAATCTGGAAATGGGAGCTCTGAGAAGTGTTAAAACTAAGGCATATGAACAGAAAAAAAAGAAATTCAAATAAAAAAATAAACCAGACTAACAATATTAACATCAAACAAAATGAAATACAACAACAAAGCCAGCTCAAAGACAGGAATTTTAAGAGGATCATTGGGTTGAGAAAATAAAAGTTAATGGACAAATACATACACATTTGGCTCTTTAGGTGTTTTAAAAGTAAAATAAGCAACTTGTTAGTGTCATATAAAATGGTGGTGTATCATTAATTCAATGAAATATGGTAATATAATGCACTTCCAAATCATTCACTCATTCATTCAAATAACAGGAAAGATCAATCATTTCAAAAAAAGAGAATGGCCAAACTGTTTTGTTCTTCTGTTGTTTTTTGGTTTTGACTAGAATTATTGTGGAGAACATTCTGAACATATATTGAGGATAATTTTCAAGCAATGGACCTATTGGTTTGCAAGTCCTGTCCAATTATAGATGCACTAAATGAAATGTCTCTTTTTTAATTAGTGTTTGAACCTGGATTATATGAGAATGTTCCTATCTCTGGGAACACTATGCTTTAATAGGAATGTGGTTTTTGTCATTGCAGTTATGTTTGATACACAAGGAGCAACCTTTGTGTTTTAGGGAAAGTGAGGTCATGAAGAAAGCAGACTGGCAAGAAAGTCAAAATGTCTGGTCTCTAGCCTCTAGAGATTGGACAGTAGATGAGCTAAGGCCCAAACTGAAAACATCCTAAAATTCATGGTGGGTTTAAGTAAATAAAGTATGACTTCATTTTATCTTGTTGGTCTATGTGTTTGTTTATCTAGAGCTTGAAGTAGTCAGCAATCAAATTTTGTCTTTCTGTTGGTGTTTTTTTTTCATTTAGTTTTTATTTTACCAACAATGGAACTTTTCTGGAGCATATACCCTGTAAATGAGAATTAACTGATCTGTTGGTAAAGAATAGCATCAAGTGAAATTAATTTTAAATGTAGATTTCCTTAAATATTTAAGCATTGATAAGTGATTTAATTACTTATACCAACTCCCTAAGACCACTGCCCACCCTTTGAAAAGGCGCGATAAGAGGTAGTTGAGAGGTCTGTGATGTGTGCGCACTGTACCGCAGGTACAGTGCCTGAGAACCCTGCCTGGTGAGAGACAAGCGCCCGAAGGGAGGCCGCCGTTGTAACTGTTCGTTGAGCTGAACAAAGTGGGACAGCACGAAATAACACTAATATTGTGCCATTTACTTGGATTCTCTGGTAGGAAGTTATACTTCATGTATTGCAAAAAGTGATATATTTCAATTACTTTTTATAAAACCCAACTGCCTTCAATTACTACTAAGCTCTACCACAGGGAAAATAAAAGGTTTCAGGTCAGTACTCAGAAAAAAGAAACAAAACAAAACAGGAAAAACAACCAAACCAGAATTATTTTTGAATGAGAAGATGATATTAGGACTCTAGATCACGGCCAGCCTTGGCTCCGGGCTATGTAACTTGCTCAGAGCAGCAGTAAATCCATGGAGCTTGTTGCAACCGCCTATGTTCCCCACACATCACACAGTATTGCACCCACCATCTGCTTGCAGTCTGAGAGTGGGAACAACGGCCCCATCCACACTCCACTCCTGATAGGAGAGCAATTCCATGACCAAACGTAAATAATTCTAGGGAGATACTGCTAAGTGCTTTTCATCTGTTACAGATTATCTCTTTTTTGAGAAAAATACAGTCCATAAATGTAAGATTTCAATTTCTTAAAATTCATTGAATTTAAATCATTATTAATTAAAACTAATGGCACTTTAGAAAAACACATAAATGGTACATTCCCCCAACAGTCTAATTATTTCTTTTTTATTTTTTTAAATCACTAGCTTAATTTTAGCATCAAATTTAGTATAATGTCTTTAGGTTTTTAAAAAGTATTGGTTGTATGTCCTATAGTTTTTTTTTCTCTTACATTCTAAATATTATATAGAACTGAACTGGTTGCTGTTTGGTTCCTTACAAATTGAAAAATACTGAGAATGATTAGTCATAATTTATGAATTTAGTGCCATATGATTTTCCCCAGATAGTTTCATATATAAACAATTAATCTTCATTTGCCAAACTCTTCAAAATTCTTTGTATTCAATTAGTAAATCACATATATTTCCAAATGTAATTTAGCTTAAATTTACACTTTTTTGTTTGACTATTTCCAGAGGAAAAAATATGTATTATCAGCAATATGTAGGAATTAGAGAATATTGTGTAACTTATCATATTAAGTGGGCAAGAATTTTTCTCAGTTATTGCTTTACACCAGGGATTCTCTAATAGTATCCTTATTACTTATCTCCCAAGGCACACAGATTATTTTTTATCCTGGGGCTTAATCATATTTCTAGGATAAAAAGCTTCCTCCTTGACATTGTGATTGTGGAGAAGTGATTGTGTTGCATGGCCGCAGTGCAAAATAAGCATTCCTATCACTGGATTACTTTTTCATTTTCATTGTAACACACTCAGAACAAAAATGCCAACAGAATAAGGGATATCACATATACAGTGGCTCTTAATGATGGATTTACAAATAATAATTTCAATAAAGCTAGTGTTACTTTGACCATGGATTTTCACTACTCAAGCTTTTCCTAAAGGGCTGGAATCCCCCCAGAGAAATGTATCTTGCTTTTAATAACAGTTAGAAAGTCCTGACATGCAATGCTTCTACTGAGAAGACTGATAATGCATCTAAATGGTTCCCTCGTTTAATAAATACTTTTACCTGAAATACTGAAAATGTTGTGAAGGTGTTTACACCTTCAACTTTAATGACAACTTTAATGTGCCGATTTACTTATGTGGCACCAGTTTGTAACTATCCTGTTTTTGAATGCAGCCAATACCCAAACAAAGAACTTTAAAAAGTGAACTCTCACCACAAACACATACACACACATATATGGATTAATGACGTTGACCTGATATGGGTTATAGAGTGTATATCAGATTAATATGGCCCAATATATTCAAGGTTGTTGTAATTTGAAGCTGAGTTTTTCCTATTTCGAGGTTTAATGCTATGCAAGTCTAAAGCCACCTTTGCAAAGAATGACAGCGTTCAGACCCAGCCAGATGGCAGGCTACATCGCTCCTCACTAACATTGTTTCCTTTGGTAAACAGGGCTGACTTTGTTTTGTGCTTAGGGCAAAAGGACTATTTTCAGTGCCCTTTTATTTCTTTCTAAACTTTAACTTTGCAATTTCTTTTTAATTCATCAATATTTTAAGTTGGGTAAAGAGTATGATGGCATTTAGTTATCTAGTCATTTGTAAAAAGAAGAAAAATAACTTTTTAAGTACCTAGGCACTAGTATGACCCCATAATCTATTACCATTCTCAGCTGAGAAACATTTTCTATGCGAGGCCCCACACGGGGGTCAAAAAGTGCCCTGTGCAGACAGCATTTCTTATTGCTGCAGATTCAGATTGTTTAAACAAACGGGACTTGTGTTATCGATTGTGTCATCTATGTCCCTTAGCAGTTTTTATTCATGCGAACTTTAAAAATCTCATTTCTCTTTCATGTGGTAACCCTTCGCATTGAAAATACCTCTCTGAACCAGCAACGTTCAGGTTAATATGTTAATGCTTTCTTTAGGTTAATATATTAATCCTTAAATTGTTTTTCATTTTCCACAAGATAATTATCTGTCACCACCTTGTCTGTTCTAGGTTTGCATCTCCTCGTCTGGACGCTCCCATTAAACACGTCTGCACTGGTACCTTAATAGCAACCCACGGTACTGTCTCTGTCTAGCATGTTGAAAACTAAAATAAATTTAGTTTTGATATAAATTGCTTTCAAATTAGGTCACTCTCATTCTAAAATGATTTTTTTTGCAAATCTAAGTACAAATCTTTATAAATGTTTGTTCATTTAAAAATCGTTGCCTCCGAGTTATTTCATGGCTTATTTTCACCAGGCTGAGACTCACTGTATCATTCATGGAAGGCTCCATTCTTCCCAAGCTTGTTCATATTCAGACTTGATAAGAATATTTTCTAAGTAATTGGGAAACTGAGATAAACAGGCTAGGACAAAGGACAGACTAATATGTAAAATCAGCTAGGGAACTTCCTCAGGAAAGAAAGCATTCTTTGTGATTTCTTCATTGGTTTGCACAGTTATCATTTAAAGGAAGCTCCAATCTTGAAAATTAGGTCCTGTGAGTCCTCCAACTCTTCATTAATTTTCAAAATTGTTTTGGCTGT
>PVKM010017113.1:0-26205 GCA_004027735.1 Carollia perspicillata
TCATATAATAAGGGCTTGGTGATGGTGAACTCCTTGAACTTGATCTTATCTGAGAAGCATTTTATCTGCCCTTCAATTCTAAATGAAAGTTTTTCTGGATAGAGCAATCTTGGATGCAGGTCCCTGCCTTTCATGACTTGGAATACTTCTTTCCAGCCCCTTCTTGCCTGTAAGGTCTCTTTTGAGAAATCAGCTGACAGTCTGATGGGAACTCCTTTGTAGGTAACCGTCCCCTTACCTCTTGCTGCTTCTAGAATTCTGTCCTTCATTTTAATCTTGGCTAATGTAACTATGATGTGCCTTGGTGTGTTCCTCCTTGGATCCAACTTCTTTGGGACTCTCTGAGCTTCCTGGACTTCCTGGAAGACTGTTTCTTTTGCCAGATTGGGAAATTCTCCTTTATTATTCATTCAAATAAGTTTTCCACTTGTTGCTCTTCCTCTTCCCCTTTTGGTACTCCTATAATTGGGATGTTGGAACATTTAAAGATGTCCTGGAGATTCCTAAGCCTCTCCTCATTTTTTTGAATTCTTGTTTCTTCATTCTTTTCTGTTTGATTGTTTTTCTTCCTTCTGGTCTACTCCATTGGTTTGCGTCCCAGTTTTCTTCCCATCACTACTGGTTCCCTGTGCATTTTCCTTCATTTCACTTATTATCGCCTTCATTTTTTCATCTAATTTGTGACCAAAATCAACCAATTCTGTGAGCATCCTGATTAGCAGTGCTTTGAACTGTGCATCTGATAGGTCGGCTATCTCTTGCTTGCTTAAAAGTATTGGCTCTGGGGCTCTGAGCTTTTCTTCTGTTTGAGTCATTTTTGGTCAGGTGGCACCTGTTACGTGCGAGGAGCGGAGCCTTAGGTGTTCACCAGGGCAGGTCAACCCAGTCGCAGGGTTGTGACACTATCTGTGGGGGCGGGGTCAGAGAGGGAACAATGGTGCCTGTTCCATGCTCTCTCAGATTTCCATCCCCTCTGCTGCCTCCCACTTGCAAACTGGGCCCCACTGGCACTGGTTCCCAGGTGGGCAGGCCTATGCATGCTCCAGGATCCTGTAAGTCTCCCCAACGACCTCTCCTGTGAGGCTGGGAGCTTGTCCTGGCACCTTTTCAATAGTTTTTAGGCTTTATTTCCCATCTCTGGGGCCCTGGGCTGTGAGGTCCATCTCACTGCCCACTCTTGCCTAGTTTATCTGCACACGAATGTGTGTCCACAGTCAGCCAACTGCCCTGTGTGCCCTGCGTGCTCTGCTCGTCTCCTCCCCGTGTCTGGTATCTGCAAGCTCCACGCCACCTACGCTCCCTGGCGCTCCCGGGTCTGCCAGCCACTGCATTTTCCTGCTGTGTTCCCTCTCAGCCAGCTGCTGACTCCGCCCCTCTTACCGGTCTGGTTGAATGGTTGTCGGACTTCTGTACTTCAATTTTCTGTGTTCTGGTTGTATTATTGTTTGTAAATATTTGTTGTCCTTAACTTGGTTGTGAGAGGAGGTACAGTGTTTCCACGTATGCCTCCATCTTGGCTGGAAGTCCATATTCTTCTTAATGTGTTGTTTTTGAGCTGGATAGAAGAGGCAGGTATATATCATCATGGAACATAATCTTTTTTGTTGACTTGTAATGACACAAAGATAAAGGAAGTGAGGAACACTCAAGTAATAACAACCTTAATGTCTTGAAACTTTTAAGGGCTAAAAACTGGACAAAAGGAAATCCAAGAAAATTTTCTGTGTTATTCTAGAAAGTAGACTAATTTCAATATGTGTTCAGTGCAATTGAAAAATACTAGAAAAAGTGCCTGGCTAGTGTGGCCCAGTGCCCTGGATTGAGTGCTGGCCTGTGAAACAAAAAGTCATTTGTTTGATTGCTCATCAGGGCACATGCCTGGGTTGAGGGCCAGGTCCCCAGTGGGGAGTGTGCGAGAGGCAACAGATTTATGTTTCTCTTGTACATCATCGGTGTTTCTCTCCCTTTCCCTCTCACTAAAAATAGATAGATAGATAGATAGATAGATAGATAGATAGATAGATAGATAGATAGATATTTGTAAAAAACAGCAAAGGAGGGAAGTTAGAGTGTGGCAATTGGGAGAATTTAGGGGCCACCAGAAAATTGGGAATTTTAAGTTTATCAGTGTTTCTTAACCTTTAAAAATCTATGTTTTCTTTTAACAAAAAATTAAAAGTAAAATGTTCTTATGCTACATCATAAGAGACTTCATTTGAGAATCTTAGGCCTGCAGAATTACCTTTTGGGCCTACAATGACATCTAGCTTTTTAGGATGTGATTTAATATGTGCTGAGTAATATGTTAAGTAATTTTTTTCACTTACTCCTTAGAGTGCCCCTGCAGAGTAGGTATCAATGCTATCTTCATCTTACAGATGAAGATCTTGAGCTTCAAAGGAGTAAAGTTATTTGCAGAAGCCGAATCGGCTGGTTTGTTTGAAGGTGGTATTGGAACAGTTGTGTTTAACTCCAGCACTCCATGTGCTCGGAGTTGAGCAGTTTCCCCTGCCACCCCACGGGGTTCCTCCATTCACAGCCCATCTAATTGGTCTAGCCTTGCTAGAAAAAAAAAGTTTTGCCAAACTTTAATTCCTTGAAATCTGATCTAAGGAAACCAGTCACATAAAGTTTCTTAAAATAAAAATAATATTCTATATTTAAATTCAGAACATTGTATTTAATAATTAACGTTTTCTCAAAGTACACCTCTTGAAGACATTGATACACTCTCCCAGGGTATATTGCTTCCTTGTTTCAGAATGACTGGTTTAGAGGTTTAGAAGGAAGTTACTTACATTGGCCATGCGATAAAGAATTACAATTTTTATTTAAAATAAATGACGATGTTACTGGCTTATGTATTCACAATACAATACTTTTCTATCCTCACCTGAGGACATGAGTATTGATTTTAGAGAGAGGAGAAGAGAGAGAGAGAGAGAGAGAGAGAGAGAGAGAGAGAGAGAGAGAAACATGGATGTGAAAATTGCCTCTTGCACACTCCCTGACTGGGACCTAACCAATCAGAGTTAGGTCCCAAACAACCCAGGCATGTGACAGGAAATCAAACTGAAGACCTTTCGCCTTGGAGGACAATGACCAACCAGCTGATTCACACTGGTCAGGGGTCTACAAGGGATGTTTTTATAATCAAATATCTGTTAGAAATATATGTAGTCTCTTACTCACGATTTTTCTTTTAAAGCATGAAAAGTATCACCTGTACACAGAGAATATCATAGTGTTTTACCAACAATTAAATGCTGTCTGGAAATGCATCTTTAAAGATGACGTTTAGACCAATCACTAATCGTACCATGTAACTCAGGGTACTGGAGAGCTGTCTTTGAGCCCAGCTCCTTAGCTCACTGTTAGAACTCAAAAACACCCTTCACCAGGCTGGTTTATCTTGTAGGTGGTTGCATTGCAAGTGGGCATATCTAGGGAAATAGGTTAATATATCATCAAGGCAAATGGTCACACAAAAACTCAAGAGGGTTTTTTGTATTACCGTCATAGTCGGTGGTACCAGAGAAGAGGTCAAATAGCATTAGGAGGTACCTAAATTGGCAGATTGGGACATGAAAAGTTGCCTAACACTTATCTGTGCCCTCCTTAGATGTGGAGGAAGGAGGCTGCGTGTACTGCAGAGTTGCAACTTGGTGAATGCCTGGGTCCTAATCTGGCACATCAGTGATGAACAGGGCAGGGTTCTCTTCTCTAGAGTTACTGTTTTTAATGTTCTTGTGGTCATTACAATTTTTATCTATATTTCCTAAATCATATTGTACAAAACAGAAATATTCCTTATGATACTCTGGAGAATAATGAATTTCATGGTCTTGTATATTAGGAAAATACTTTATATTTCATCCCCTTTTTCGAGAACCTCAATGCACATTAGCATACTCAGGTTTCTGGGAAATCCTGCACTATAGAAATGTGTCTGGTTTTGTTTAGTTCACCATTTTCCATTTTTCCTAGCATCCCATACCATTCCTGTTTTATAGATCACAACTTGGCAAATGTTAGCCTGCATTCAATGCTAGTCCCAGATTCTGGTATTTCTTGAGGGCATAAAAACTGCTTCTGGATTTTGTTGGGCCCTCAGGACAAGTAGAAAAATGGGCTGGTCTTGTCTGATAATAGGTCGGGGTTATTAATCTCTGAATCCAGGATGGAGCTTACTAGAATTACACATGCAAAGTAGCTGGCTGATCTCCTTTGTGACAAAGCCACTTCTGTTGGTTTGGATGTTCCACTATGGCTTTCTGGGTGCTGAGAATATAAGGGAACTAAGCTAGCTGGTTTATAAATGCTATATTTTGTTTAAACAAATCCATTATGAAATACTGTCTGGTTTTATTCCATTATTATGTACCCACCTTTCACTTAACAGTTTCAAATGTAATCTTAAAGATACTTCTGGCAAAAACTACGTGCTGGAAAAATCCTGAGTGTAGTGTCATCTGCACTCGCACCCCTTTTTACAAAAAAAAACCCTGTCCCATGCAGGTGACTTAGCTTTGAAGATGATGGTGCATATATAACTAGAATATATACAGCCATTAAATAAATAACTATGAAAATCATATTAAAATATCTTTAACATATTATTCAAAAACCTTTATAAAATGGTAAATATGACATAATCATAGCTATTTAAAACATATATGCATATAGACAACAGCTAGAAACTTATATGCAAAAAAATCAGTGTTAAAGTATAATTATTCCCATTTTAAATTTTATGGCATTTTTAATATTTTTATAATCATAATAAAACTCATTTCTATGATTTCATTAAATCTGCCGTAAACAAAGGAGAGACAACATATTTTTTGAAGGGTTTACTTATTTATTTTTAGAGGAAAGGGAAGGGAAGGAGAGAGAGAGGGAGAGAAACATCAATGTGTGGTTGTCTCTTGCACTCCCCCAACTGGGGACCTGGCTCACAACCAGGGCATGTGCCTAACTGGGAATCCAACTGGCGACCTTTTGGTTTGTGGGGTGATGCCCAGCCCACTGGGCCACACCAGTCAGGGCGACTACAATATTTTTAAATATTCTTTTAAAGCTGGTTATGTTTTTACTTTATAATGACTATATATAAATAATACAGTGAAAGGTCATTAAGATTTATTACTTATATTAGTATATAAAAATAAAATATACTTTTATCCTTATTTCAGCAGTTCAAGAGCTCCTCCTCTCTTAACTTTTAAAATAACCCCTTGTTGGTGCAGATTTGCTTGACCCCCTCCTGTCCATCTTCCATTTTTATTGATCACCTCTTTCTAGCCTGTCCTTCATTTTGCTGCCTTGGAAATCTTTTTCAAACACAGATCTGATAAGCAAGTGGGGTCAGTTTAATGTTCCTCAGTGGCTTCCCAGTGCCCTGGGCCCTCTCTATCGAAGTAGTGCAAGGAGATGTCATGTGCGTGCCTTTGCCTCACTGTTACTTCTGCCCAGAGCATTCACATATGCCTCTTTCCCTTGCAGAACACTTGGTCCTGTCCAAAGTGTCCACAGAGATGTCTGGCCCATGCCTTGATAATTACCCTGTGCAAAACATGCATAGTTAGTATAAATTCTGCTCTTTTACAAGATTCCAATCTGGAACCCATTTGCCATTACCAGGTAGTCTACTGAGGCAAGAACGGTTATTACTGGTAGTACAGCCACAAGGCAATTATTGGACCAATAAAACATGATAGTATTTTAAAAAATATTTTATTGATTATACTTTAAAAAAACATATTTTATTGATTATGCTATAGTAGTATTTTTTATGTATTAAACTTATAAACCAAAAGTAGAAATAAACTGTCGGTTATCCGAACCCAAGGACATTTCCTAAGAACAAATATTGTTTTGAATCCTTACCCAAGGAAATGTTTATTGATTTGAGAGAGGGAGGGAGGGAAAGGGAGAGAGAGATAGACATTGAAATACAATGTGAGAGAGAGAGAAACATTGAAACAGTGTGAGAGAGAAACATTGAAACACAGTGTGAGAGAGAAACATTGATGGGTTGCTTCCCAGATGCACCCCAACTAGGGATCAAACCTGCAGCATTTTGGCGTATAGGACAACATTCCAACCAACCAAGCCACCGGCCAGGGCAAGCATGGACATTTTTGACAGAACTAAGGACCACTTGGCACAGACCAAACATGCTTGTGGATGTTTTGGATGGACCAAATATTATGGGTATGGACCAAATGTCCACTGATCGTGTCTGGCAAATACCCAATCTATGTTAGAAATTTAGTATGTGGTCTGAATACATAAACTGGTGAATAAAACCACATCAGATTAAATGTCTACTACTAGTCTCTTTTAAAACCTATATATGTTTATGGTTATAAAAATTGAGTTAATGTCTATTTCAGGTGTAAGATGGAATCTGAAATAAAATCTTTTCTCAATGAAGAGAACCTTGGAAATGAATGTCTTTCTGACCTTAGGAATTTTGGTGAGATTTTTTTGATCCTATATTTAAAGGGGTGTTTTGAAGATGAAAGTGGACCACTTACTTCATGTTCCTTTAATATTAACTGCTGTTTGTTTTTCCCTAAAGGAATCAAAAAATAAATCTGTACTCTAAGAACCTGTTCTCTTTTTTTCACAAGATTTTATTTATTTTTAGAGAGAGGGCGAGGGAAGGAGAAAGAGAGGGAGAGAAACATCAATGTGTGGTTGCCTCTTGTGTGTTCCCTACTGGGAACTGGCCTGCAACCCAGGCATGTGCCCTGACTGGGAATCGAACTAGTAATCCTTTGGTTCAGAGGCCCATGCTCAATCCACTGAGCTACACCTGCCAGGGCTTAAGAACCTGTTCTTGAAAAAAACTTAAAATAATGTGTTACCTTGGTTTAATTTTGCTTTACCATAGAACAAGAGTTATCAGAACAATGGTGCATGTATCTTAAAAATGTGATCAATCCTATTCAGCAATTGAGAGAAGATCTAAAATACAGACAGCATCACAGTCCACAGCATTCACACTCACATACTGGGTTTAACTCAGTGAAAGTGCTGGAAGAGGTCAGTATATTACCTTTACTTTTAATAATATAATATTTTGTTTTTGTCCCAACTAGAACAGTTCGAGATAAGAAACCAACAAGGGTATCTTGTGTATTTTAATAAAAGGTATAGCAAATTCTGTTTATTCATTATCATAAACATTCTTGAATCTGCCAAAGCATGCTCATTTTGCACTTGGAATGTTAACAATGGCCTCATAACTAGTCTCCCTGCTTTCATTGTTGCCCCTTGTCCCATCGCATTCTGGGTTCTACCTTCGATGCAGAGGGATCAAGTCATCCCTCTGGTAAATCACCTCAGGGCTTCTTCTGGCCTACATCTTTCTCCTCTCTGCTTCTCCAGTCTGGTCTCCTACCTGACACCCTTTTTCCCCCTAGACCTTGTCACAGGTCTGGCCTTTCTATTCCTCTTCACATAAACCAGGCTCTGTTCTGTCTCAAGGCCTTTGCACTGGCTGTTTCCTCTGTCCTGCTGAGAGTGTTTTTTGTCCTTTAGGTTTTTGCTTAAACATCCTCTCCTCTGAGTGGCCTGTCCTGTTCACTGGAGAGAAGCCCCACTATCTCACTATTACCTTAACATGTTTCTACATTACTTACCTCCTACTGATACGTTCTTAGCTATTTTTCATTAGTTTATTGACAGTCTCTCCTGGCTAAGCATAAACTCCATGATTATAAGTTGTACTAGATGTAGGCTTTTAGGTGATTTTTTTTCAGCTATCTGTAGTGTTGTTATATTGCTTTCATAAATAATAATTTTTAAAAAATATTAAAAATCCCATGCTTAACTGGGGATTAGAGGCAAGGATGCAAGGGAAGGAAAGGGTGATTGAAACAGACATTCTGATAAGCTCTCTGCCTTTCCATGAACAAAACCAAAGCGTGGGTGCAGAGTGGTGCAGACCTTACTGTGCTTCCCAGTTCTGTTTGGAGCTATGTGTCTGGAAGCCCCCCACCCCCGCCGTGAGCACTGCCCGGCTGTGGCATTCCTTGAGTCTCCTTCCACGCATCCTCAAAGGGACTTTCTCTTATCTAATTTTTCATCACTTATTGGCTTTGGGGACAAATTCCGTGCATTTAAATATACACATTGAGAAAATAGCCATAATTTGTCTGCTACTTGTTGTGAATGTTTCTATAGGTTGCCTTGGTGAAGAAACAGTTAAAAGCTGTCTTTGAAGGACTTAGCCTGGAGCAACAGAAATTTGAAAATGATCTCTCAGACTCGAGTATTGAAGTAAGTGTGATGTAGATAGCAATTTGTTTATCAGTTCGTCATTTGTATTAAATAAAAGAATCATATAATTTTTTTCAGATACTAGATCATTATTCAGAAGAAAGGAGTAACTTGCTGAGTGAACTGCCCATGGAACTGGAAGCTTTGGAATGCCCATACCCTGATTTGAAATCTTCTATTTTGAAGGAGTTCTGTAACTTTACAGAGAAATATCAAAAGAAACTTCATGAATTTGATCTGCAGTTAGAAGACATATACAGGTAATAAGATAAAACTGCATGAATTATGTAGACTTTTGTCCCTAAAATTTTATTTTGATGGGAAGTCACTATATTTCTGATTTACCATTTTCATAGTTACTATGTGATTGGAATATAGCCAATCAATAAATGTTTAGGTTGACTATTCATTGAGTGAAAAGGGGTTTTATCCCTGCAAAATAATTTCCCTGAAATAATGATTTTAAAGTTTTTTATAATGTTGAAATATGTTGAAAATAGCCCTCTCATTGAGTTCTTTACTACACAAGTAAGTAATTGTTTTTCAAACATGAAATTTCAGTAACTATGAATTTTCATTTCAAGACATGACTCTCCTCTTCAGTGGATACTTACAGATTAGTAGTAATCATTGGCTACAATGAAAAAATGTAGCCATGGAATTAGGTTATTTGTAGCCGGCCATGATTTTGTCTTATGGTGAACATAAAGTACACTTTGTAAATTTTTAAAAACATGCTACTTTTTTAAAAACTGTGTCCTTTTGGCTAGGAATGATAATCCTCTTTTGAGTGACAAATATACTGTTAAGTGATTTAAAATTCAGGAAAATGACCTTCCCTTCCAGGTGACATTTTGTTCCTTTAGCAGAGGTGGCTAACATTGTGGTTTTCCTAGGTTAGCAGCTCCTAAGCATAGAGGAGTTTGCCTTAGCAGCTTGTAATGCGTCCTTCCAACAAGATCTATCCTTCACAACCCATTTTCCTACCTCCCTTTTAATCTGAACTCAATTTCTGCTCTTCCTTCGAACAACCCTTTAACACTCAGAAAAAGTTGAGATTCACAGCCCCATTGATGTGACTGAAGATTAATTGAAAATAAGATGAATATGTATCATATGCTAAGGGAAGAAACAAAGATTAGAATAAGAGAGAGAGGGAGTAGGGAGGACATTCCAAGAACAGATATTAAATGATGACTGTAGATTCCTTGAAGACAAAGTAATTTATTATTTGTATCCTCAGTACTAGCATATCTGGGCACATAGCAGCTTTTAAATAAAGGATTGTTCAACTGAGTTGAATTAAAGATGAAAACAATGAAGGCGAGAGTGGCAAGGCATGTTATGGGGGCAGCAGGAATCTACTTTGGTGGATTATATGTTCATGAATCCTCGTTTAGTAGTGTGCTTGCCACATATAATTATACAGAATAAATTTTACAAAACTAATGACATGGATTACTTGATGAATATTTATTGGGTGATCCTTAATACACAGTGATCTCTGCTGAGCTCCTTACTAGGGGGATCAACAGGCTGACTAGACAGACAATGGCTTTGCCTTTAAGGAGGCTTGGAATGTTTACAAGATTAGGATTCACATGTATCTTAATCAAATACATACTACATGCACATATCAAGCAAGAGATTACTTTATAAATGTGCTGGCAGTAAATGATAAAGCATCAAGAGAAGTGAATGAGGTTTCAGGAGTAGCTTCATTGTGGAGAAGAGAGTAAATGGGCTATTTTAAATTCATACAGAGGTGGTAGGCAATCTGGCTGATGGGCATTAAGGCATGGAAATATACTGTTCTAAACAGCACAATAATATGTTCAACTATTATGTTAACCAGACTTCTAGTTTGCCCAATATATGCTGTTATTTTGATATGTCCATTTCCTCTTTTGGTTGCAATTATTAGCCTTTGGAAGAAAAAATACACACAGACTGTACACATGTATGTGCACTCTTGCATCAGTAAGTTTGTACATATTTTAAACAAATGTGTACTACTATGACGTAAGAATGTTAAAATGTCTGGGAGATAGTTTTAAGTTATGAGTTTTCATTGGGCTAAAGGCAGTGGATGTGATGGTTAATCCTAACATTTATTTTAAATGTTGCTGGTTTGGCTTGGAATGACTCCATCCCCAGATCCAAAGGTAGGCCCTGGTGGGATTGTGTACCAGTCAGTAGCCACATTTCCTCAGGCCACAGCTACTAGCTCATGGTGGTCCAAATCAGGACAAATGTCAGAATTTTTGTTAGATAATTGTGAGGAATGGTGCCTTTTCTTTTTCGTGGGTGTGCCAAGAAAGTACATAGTTGAGGTTTCTGCTGGCAGCTGTTGTGTGAATGAAGGAAAACAACAAAGCAGGAGAGGACAGAGCCCAAATAATCATGGGGAACCAGAGCCCTCTTTGAACTGTGTGGAAAGCGGACAAATATTAAATAATCTTAGAGCAGGGAAGGACTTTTAACATGTTATCTGCAGTGAAATCATAAAGACAAAGTTTATCATTTATCCAAACTAGTTGAAAACTTATGTCTACACAACAATCTGCACATAGATGTTCATAGCCACTTTATTTTTTAAAATATTTTATTTATTTATCTTTACAGGGGAAGGGAAGGAGAGAGAGAGAAATGTCAATGTATGGTTGCCTTTTGTGCATTCCCTGCTGGGAACTGGCCTGCAACCCAGGCATGTGCCCTGACTGGGAATCGAACCGAGATCCTTTGGTTCACAGGCTCGTGCTCAATCCACTGAGCTACACCAGCCAGGGCTCATAGCCATTTTATTAATTATTGCAAACTTAGAAGCAACCAAGATATTCTTCAGTATGTGAATGGGTGAATAAACTGTGGTACATCCAAATAATACAATAGTGCTATTCAACATTAAAAATAAATAAGCTATCAAGCCATGAAAAGACATGCAAGAACTTAAATGCATATTATTAAGTGCAAGAAACTAATCTGAAAAGGCTACATACTGTATTATTCCAGCTTTATTACATTCTGGAAAAGGCAAAACTATGAAACAGTAAAATGATCAGTGGTTGCCAGGGGTTGGGAGGAGAAAGGGGTGAATATGCAGAGCACTGAAGATTTCTAGGGGAGTGAAACTGTCTGTGTGTTACTACAGTAGAGGATACATGTCATTACACACTTATCAGAATGCCTAGAATGTACCAAATCCAATGTAAACTGAGGACTTTGGATGATACTGTACCAGTGTAGTTTCACTGATTGTAATAAATACAGTCTAGTGCATGATGTTAATGGGGAAGCTGTGTATGTGTGGGGACAGAAGCAGGTGTATGGTAATTTGTTGTACTTTTGCTCATGTTTGTTGTATACCTAAAACTACTATAAATAATAAAAGTTTATTAATTTCAAATATAAATTAAAAAGAGTAATTAATTTAATTGCTATTTAACTGTTCTAGAGCATAGAAGAAGGAGTAAAAATTCTGAGTTATGAAGCAGTTATTACATTGATAGAAAAACTTGAAAAATATTGTAAAAAAGAAAGCAGTGGCTCAGTCTCACTTGTATCTATTGATAGAAATATCCTAAATAAAATACTTGCAAAGAAGATCCAGCAGCACATTAAAATAATGAATCTAGGAGGCCCTCTGTGGCTTATCCTCATGAACACTACAATGCCACTAAAAATGTTAGCATCTATTCTTTAAAAATGTAAAAAATATTAGACAAATACTTACCATTACAGAAGATATAAACCCTTCAAAACTAAAAGTGAAAACACAGAAGCACTTTTACAAATGACAAGCATCTGCAGTTACCACCAGATAAAAGATATAATGAATGAAAGAAACATAGTGTGCAGTACTAACAATAAATATAGAATGTCTAGAAACTCATTCAACAACTAATGTCAAAGATATGTGCTATAGGGTTGCCCTGGCTGGTGTAGCTCAGTGGATTGAGCACGGGCCCGTGAACTAAACAACTGCAGTTCCATTCCCAGTCAGGGCAAATGCCTGAGTTGCAGGCCAGTTCCCAGCAGGGGATGCACAAGAGGCAACCATACATTGATATTTTTCTCCTTCTCTCCTTCCCTTCCCCTCTAAAGTAAAATATTTTTAAAAAAGATATATGCTATAGGAATGAAACTTTATTTTTTTTATCTTTTTTATTCTTGTTTATTGTATTACAGTTGCCTCAATTTTCCTCCCTTAGACCTCCTCCATCCAGCCCACCCCTCACTCCCACAGTCTGTTCTCATACCATTTTCCATGTTCATGGGTCATTCACACATGTTCTTTGAATAATCCCTTCCCCTTCCTTCCACCATTACCCTCATTCCCTCCTCTTCTTCTGCAGCTGTTAGTCTGTTCCATGTTTCAATGTCTCTGTTTCTATTTTGCTCTTTAGTTTATTTTGTTCATTAGATTCTTCTTATAAGTGAGATCATATTGTATTTGTCTTCCATTGACTGGATTTTTTCACTTAGCATAATAGTATCCAGTTCTATCCATGCTGTTGCAAATGGTAGAAATTCCTTCTTTCTTTATGCTCCATAGTATTCCATCATGTAAATGCTTACCACAGTTTTTTAATCCACTCATCTACTGATGGGCACCTAGTCTGTTTTCAACATGTGGCTATTTTAAATAGTGCTATTATAACATCAGGGTGCATAAGTAGTTTTGAACTGGTGTTTTGGGATTCTTAGGGTATATTCCCAGCAGTGGAATCACTGGGTCAAAAGACAGTTGCATTTTTAATTTTTTGAGGAAATTCCATACTGCTTTCCACAGTGGCTGCTCTAGTCTGCATTGTCAACAACAGTGTACTAGGGTTCCCTTTTCTTCACATCCTCACCAGCACTTGTTGTTTGTTGATTTATTAATAACAGCCATTCTGACCTGTATGAGATGATATCTCATTGTGGTTTTAGTTTGCATCTCTCTGATGGCTAGTGGTGTTGAACGTGTTTTCATATGTCTATGGGAAATCTGTATGTCCTCCTTGGAGAAGTGTCTGTTCAGTCCTTTGCCCATTTTTAAATTGGATTGTTTGTCTTCCTGGTGTTCAGTTGTATGAGTTCTTTATATATTTTGGAGGTCAAACTCTTGTCCAATTTATCATTGGCAAATATGTTCTCCCAAACTGTCAGTTCCCTTTTCATTTTGATGATGATTTCTTTAGCCATGTGGAAGCTTTTTCATTTGATGTAGTCTCATTTGTTATTTTTTCCTTTATTTCTCTTACCCTAGGAGACATATTGGCAAAAATATTGCTATGTGAGATATCTGAAATTTTACAACCTGTTTCCTTCTAGGACTTTTATGGTATCACAACTTATATTTAAGTCCTTTATCCATTTTGAGTTTATTTTGGTGTATTGTGTAAGTTGGTAGTCTAGTTTTGTTTTGTTTTGTTTTTGCATGTACCAGTCCAGATCTCTCAACACCATTTGTTGAAGGGATGGTCTTTATTCCATTGTATTGCTCACGCTGCCTTTGTCAAATATTAATTGACCATAGAGACATGGGTGTATTTCTGGGCTCTCTGTTCTTTTCCACTGAACTATGTGTCTGTTCTTCTGCCAGGATCAGACTGTTTTGATTATAGTAGCCTAGTACTATAGTTTGGTCAGGTATTGTGATCCCTCCAGCTTTGTTCTTCTTTCTCAAGATTGCTGTGGCTATTTGGGGTCTTTTTTTGTTCCATATAAATTTTTGTACTAGATTTGTGAAATATGCCATTGGTATTCTAATAGGAATTGTGGTGAATCTATAGATTGCTTTGGGTAGTATGGACATTTCAATGATATTAATTCTTCTAATCCATGAACAGGGCATATGCTTCCATTTATTTGTGTCTTCCTCAGTTTATTTCCTTTAGTGTTTTATAGATTTCCGAGTACAGGTCTCTTACAAAACTCCTTGGTTAAATTTATTCCTAGGTACTTTATTTTTCTTGCTACTATAGTAAGTGGAATTTTTTCTTAGTTTCTATTTCTGATAGTTGGTGTACAGAAATGCCATTGATTTCTGAATATTGACTTTGTGTCCCCCTACTTTGCTGATTCACTTACTAGGTTGAGTAGTTTTTTAGTAGAGCCTGTTGGGTTTTCTATGTATACTATTAGTCATCTGCAAATAATGGCAGATTTACTTCCTCCTTTCCAATTTGAATGCCTTTTATTTCTTCTTGTCTGACTGCTGTGGCTAGGACCTGGTGCTATGTTGAATAAGATTGATGAAGGCAAACACCTTTGTATTGTTCCTGATCTTAAGAGAACCACTTTTAATTTTTGCCCACTGAGTATGATGTTGGCAGTAGGTTTTTTATAAATGGCCTCCATTATGTTGAAGTATCCTCCCTCTATTCCCTCTTTGCTGAGTGTTTTTATCATAAATGGGTGCTCGAATTTATCAAATACCTTTTCTGCATTTGTTGATATGATCATGTGAATTTTGTCTTTCATTTTGTCTATGTTATATATCACATTTATTGATTTGTACCATCCTTGCATCCCTGGAATAAATCCCACTTTATCATGATGTATGATTTTTTAATTTATTGTTGGACCCAGTTTGCTAGTATTCTGTTGAGGATTTTAGCATCTGTGTTCATCAGATATATTGGCCTGCATTTTTTTCTTTCTTTGTTGTGTCTGTAGCTGATTTTGGGATTAGGATAATATGGGCCTTGTAAAAAGAGTTTGGGAGTCTTGCCTCTTGTTTAATTTTTTGGAATAGTTTGAGAAGGATAGGTGTTCTTCTTTGAATGTTTGGTATTATTGGCTTCTGAAGCCCTCTGGTCCAGGGCTTTTATGTGTGGGTAATTTTTTTATTACTACTTCATTTTCACTAGTTATCAGTCTATTCAGGTTTTCTGCTTCTTCCTGATTCAGTTTTGGAAGATCGTATATTTCTAGAAATTTGTCTGTTTCACCCAAGTTGTCCAATTCCTTAGCATATAGTTGTTCATAGTAATTTCTTACAGTCCTTTGTATTTCTGTGGTATCAGTTGTAATTTCTCCTCTTTCATCTCTGATTTTATTTATTTGGGTCCTCTCTCTTTTTTTTATCGATGAGTCTGGTTAATAGTTTGTCAATTTTGTTTATTTTTGCATGGGACCAGCTCCTGGATATATTGATCCTTGGAATTATTCATTTTTTTAAATCTCTGTCATTTAATTCCACTCTGACCTTGATTATTTCCTTCCTTCTTTTGTTTTGGGCTTTGTTTGTTGTTGTTCCTCTTGTTCCTTTAGATGTAGGGTTAGGTTGTTTATCTGAGATTGCTCTGTCTCCTTTAGGTAGGCCCAGGAAGGAAACTTGTAAATGTTCCTTAAGGACATAAGACTTGAATAAGCCATACCTTACTTTTAGAACAGAAAATTTAACAATTGCAGATATTTTCCACCTCAGTCTATAAATTTAATGTAATTTTAATAAAATAATTCAAAAAATAAAATTTTTGACAGGGTCTGAAAAAATTTCAGGGCCCTCGACCTACCAAAAGAAGACAGAGCAATCTCAGATAAACAACCTAACCCTAAATCTAAAGGAACAAGAGGAACAACAACAAACAAAGCCCAAAACAATAGAAGGAAGGAAATAATCAAGGTCAGAGTGGAATTAAATGACAGAGATTTAAAAAAATGAAAAATTCCAAGGATCAATAAATCCAGGAGCTGGTCTTATGCAAAGATAAACAAAATTGACAAACTATTAACCAGACTCATCGATAAAAAAAAGAGAGAGGACCCAAATAAATAAAATCAGAGATGAAAGAGGAGAAATTACAACTGATACCACAGAAATACAAAGGATTGTAAGAAATTACTATGAACAACTAAACCTAACAGATGTATAAGGATGTGGGAAAATAGGTATTTCATATTCTGCTGAAGGGAGTCTTAATTGGTATGACTTTTCTACAGAGAACATTTTGGTGGGACTTATCAAATCACAAAGCACATATCCTTTGTCTTAATAGTTCTTACATCTCAATAATATATCATACAAATATAGTTGAATATGTATATAGTGATTTATTTTTAGTTATTTAAAACAGTAGCTGAAGACTGAGGAAAGAATCTTAATATCAATGGGGACGAGTTTTATAGATTATTATAAAACCACAGAATGTATTATGCTCCAGAGTTTTAAAAAAAGGAACGTAAATACTTACATTTATTGACATGGAATAATCTGCAACGATTAGAGTAGTGGTGTAATATAGGGTTAAACAAATAAAACAATACACAGTACGCATTGTATAAAACAGGGAAAATCAAATGTGTATTCACACATAAACACATACACACATACATGTGTGTTTACTTTTACATGTCTGAAAAAATATACAAAAATTGATAGCACTCATTGCCTCTGAGGAAAGGTGCTAGATGCCTGGCTGGTGAGTGTGAAGGAGAATTTTTATTGTATACCCCCTTTTTATTATTCCTTTTGAATTTCATAGTGTGTGAACCTATCATCTATTGTAAACACAAAGAATTTTTAAAGGCAAACAAGGGTAAAAATTAAACGTCACATGGGAAAACATTGGTAACATACCAGTCACAAAAGATTAAATACCTAGTACATAAACACAAATTAAATGGTTGATGAGCCATCAGAACAAAAAAAGAAGCAAAGAAGACAAAGAAGCAATTTATCATTCATAGTTTCAACAAACATTTATTGAGCAACTACTGGCATATTATAGACAAAAAGCCTGTACTCAAAGCAAGAAGAAGGTACACAATAAACTGTAAATACAGTACTTAAGTAAATTGTACACTAGTGTATTAGAAAGTATAGGTGCTGTGAAAAAATAAAGATTCAAGTAAAAGAAATGTTGCCGAGGTTACGGGACTGGGGGACAGAGTGCAATCTTGAGTAGAAGTTTGGGGATGGCCTGGCTGAGAAAGTGATACTAAAGTCAAATCATGGTGGGGGTGAGAGAGCCAGTCACGGAAATTTTGGGTGTAAGTGTTCTACCCAGTGTTTGCTGAGGTGGTCAAGTGCCTGGCAAGAGGCTTGCGAGGAAGGAACATAGAGATAGATAGGGGGAGTAGTAGAAAATGTGGTCCAAGAAGTAAGAGTGGGGGGATGAGACATTTACAAGCTTGCAGCCAATGCAAAAATTTTTAGATACAGGAAGCTATCAGAAGCAAAAGTGTGAGAGAAGTGTGCAGAATAACAAGACCTAACTTACATTTCAGGAATACTTTGGCAGTACTGTTTAAGATGGAGGCAGGGAGGGGCAAAAGCGATTGAGTATTTAGGAAGTTATTAAAGTGATCCAGATGGGAGCTAATGGTGATCTGGATGAGGAACTAGAGGTGGTGTGAAATAGTCAGCTTTTGGACACATTTGAAAGGTAAAGCCAATGGCATCTGCTGACAGGTTTCATAAAGTATGTGGGGGAAAAAAGAGAGCAAGAAAGTTTTTGGATTAAGCAATTGGGATAGAATTACCATCAACTGAGATGGGAAGACTAACCAAAACAGGGTTTAGCTGTGGGGAAACTCTGGTGTTCAAGTTTGGACATACTGAGTTTGAGATGCTATCAGATAATCCAAGTACAGATATTGTAAAGAGAGTTATGTGAGTTTGGAATTCAGGAGAGAGATCTAAACTGGTGATACATGTTTGTGAGTCATCAGCATAAAATTGGATGTGATCACCAAAACAGTGAGTGAAGAGACAACGGAAAAGAAGGAAGACTAGTATCTTATGTTCTCCAGAATTACAGATGTCAACCAGAAGAGGGGTAACCAACAAAGGACACTGAGAAAAGCTGTGTGAGATATGAAGAAAACCAAGGGAGTGTGCTGTCCTGGGAGGCCAGTGAAGAGAAAGTGGTCAGCAGTGGGAGCTGAGGAGGGGTCACTCACTGAACAAATGCAACTAAGTCTAATAAAATAGGGCTGATGGGGCTGTGGCTCCAGGTGGAGGTCATTGGTAAACATTTGCTTTGAAGAAGTGGCAACAAAGTGCCTGATTGAGTTGGATTTGAGTGAACAGGAATAAAACGAGAACAGACTACTCATTTGAAATATTCTTCTGTGAAGGAGAGCAAGAAAGGAGGATGAAACTTTGTTGTTATTGTTTGTTCTTTTGTTTTGCTTAAAATCGGAGAAATATCAGTATGTTTCATGTTGATGAGAATAACCCAGTAATGGGACTTAATACACAAGCGGAGAAATAAGCAGAGATGGTTCATCTACAACTGTAACAGCTGGGGATGCAGATGCGGAGAGGTCAACCGGTGTCATGGCGGTAGTCTGTGCAACTTGGGGCAATAATTATAATTACAAATGACAAAGTCATGTAGGCCTCTCTACTCATCAAAATAATGAAAAATTTAAAAACACTCAGTTGTTACTTATAAAATGGTAAAACAAAGAAATTTATACAAGGTTAAAACTATAAGAGAAACTGGCATTTAAAAAAATACACAATTGGTATATAAACCCTTTTGAAAGATAATCTAGCAATATGACATCAGAAGTCTTTATTAGCCCTGGCTGGTGTAGCTCAGTGGATTGAGCACGGGCCTATGAACCAAACAACCGCAGTTCGATTCCCAGTCAGGGCACATGCCTGGGTTGCAGGCCAGATCCCAGCAGGGGACGCACGAGAGGCAACCATACATTGATATTTCTCTCTCTCTCTCCTTCCCTTCCCCTCTAAAGATAAATAAATAAAATCTTTAAAAAAAGTCTTTATTAATGTGAATAATCTTTTTTAATGATTTGTTTGTTTGTTTGTTTGTTTGTTTGTTTAGAGGGGAAGGGAGGGAGAAAAAGAGGAAGAGAAACATCAATGCATGGTTGCCTCTCATGTGACCCGCACTGGGGACCTGGCCTGCAACCCAGGCATATGTCCTGACTGGGAATCGAACCAGTGACCCTTTGCTTCACAGGCCCATGCTCAATCCACTGAGCTACACCAGCCAGGGCTAATGTGAATAATCTTTATCCTTTTAGAAATTTAGGGAATAATTATACAAGTGAAATAAATTGTTGGCTTGAAGGGTGTTCAACAGGTTAGCTTAATCAGTTATAATATATGCTACAATGGAATATCACACTGTCATTAACTGTTATTTTAAATAATTTTTAAAAAGATATTATTTATTTTTAGAAAGAGGAGAAGGGAGGGAGAAAGAGAGGGAGAGAAATATGAATGTGTGGTTGCCTCTTGCACGCCCCTACTGGGGACCTGGCCTGCAACCCAGGAATCTGCCTTGATTGGGAATTCAACCTCCAACTCTTCAGTTCACAGGCCAGCACTTAATCCACCGAGCCACACCAGCCAGGGCTAATTATATTAAATAATTTTTATGACACAGATAGTTGCAATAATTTGCCATACAATTAAAAATCAGGCCATAAAACAGTTTGTATAACATGGATTCTCTTTTTTACCTTCCCTCTGAAAGTGTTGAATTTTTATCTACATAGCCACAGAAGAGAGACTAGAAGCTTATCCACCCAAATAAACAATAACAATAGTTATCTCTGGGTGCTAAAGTTATAAATAATTTTGGCACACATGATCTTTCTATTTTATAAGGCAAAAATACATATTTTTAAATAAGTTAAAGAGAGAAGAGCAAACCATTGATATTTAATGAGTACCCATTAAATGACATGCCAAGCACATGTCATCTTAATCTTCAATGTATCTATTTAAGAAGCTCTGTTTTACAGATGAAGGAACTGTGCAACTCAGAGGAAGGTGAGCAATTCCCCCAAAGTTTCTAAGTTAGTATATGGCTGAGCAGGAATGAGTTTTTTCGGCTCATCTGAATATAAAGGTTTTCCTCACATCAGACCACTTTAAGCATTTACGTGTACCAGGAGGTGGACAACTACATCAGTGCTGTTTAATGCAAGTATGATGTAAGCTGCAGGTGTGAGCCACATATATCATTTAAATTTTAAGTAGCCATATTTTTAAAGATAAAATCTATTTTAATTTCTTTTATTTGATTCAGAAATTCCAAATTTTATAATTTCAACATTTAATCAATATTTTAAAGTTATTCATGAGCTATATTACTTTTTTCCATGTAAAGTCTTTGAAAGTTGGCCTACATTTTATACTTGCAGCACATTTCAAGTGCTAAATATGTAGCTAGTGGCTGGTATGTTGGACAGCAAACCTTTAATGGATGCTGTCTTTTACTAAAACATATTCTAAAAATTTTTTTGGCTACAGTAGAGCCTATTTCTTTATTCGGTATGTTTGTAAAACTTTAGATTCTCTTAGGCTATATTTCATTAGTAACAATGACAAGTTTAATTGCTTATTTTAGACTGAAATGAGATTGTGGCTTTAATTTTCTAACATTTGGATAAATTAATCATGTAGCTGAGCAGATGACACGATGCTGTATGTATATAGAGGACAATAAAGATTCCACTAAAACACTACTAGAACTGATGAATTAATTCAGTAAAGTAGCAGGATATAAAATGAATATTCAGAAATTGGTTGCATTTTTATGTACCGATAATGGACTATATTATTTTACAACATATTTTTATTACATGCATGATATTACAATACATGGTTGTGTCATAAAAATTCAACCCATCCACCTGCTGGTTTTGCATAATTATTTATTGCATAGTTTTATATTTGTTTAAAAACCTTGGAATAAATAACTATCACTGTATTTTAAGTAATCCCATGACTATTCTTTTAAGATAAATTCCTAGAAATGGAACTGGTAAGTGAAAGGGCATGAAAAATATTAAGACTTTTGAAAACATTGAAAGTCATAAAGTACAATAATTAAGTATTTTCAACGATGTATATATTGAAATATAATGTATTAAAAGTAGGTTAAACCTAGAGAAGTAGGTTTAACCATATTGCTTTCTAGGAAAGTAGAAACAAGGTATACTCTCACCAACAGACTTTCCTTCATGTCGTTCATCTTTTAGGCATGGTGATGAGGGCATTGGATGTTGCTGTCATGTGTGAATAGCACCAGTGTCGTGTTCATATTCTCTTCTTTTTTTCAATATTTATCTTCACAGCATAGCTGTGTAGCATTACTGTCCTTATGTGAAATTTTTGCCAACAAAATTGGCAAAAAGATGAAAATAGGTGAAATAGATAAAACCAGCATCAGAAGCCAGTACTCAAGAGACAGTGAGTGGCTTCTCATAATTTTATTTAAAAATATTTGATTAAACAATACTTACATGTTCGACTGTTGCTTGATGAATACAAAATAAAGAGGGAAAGGAGCATAATAATTGCTGACTTCATGAACCCACAAGTTAAAACATTGAAGCTTTAATTACCAGGTGACATTTTTCTCTGAGAATGTAGTTTCAGACTTTTGGAAAGTATCAGTCCAGTTTCACATTATCAATTTCTAGTCTGGGCTGGTTGTATGTCAAGGGTGGTTAATAAGAGAATTTTCTTATTCTGTGCTGAGAAACAGCAGCACAGTTATTTGAACACCAATGTGCTCACTTAGTCACAATGGTTATATGACCCACTCATGCAATATTTGGGGTCACTCCTACTCCCATTTTCTCCTGGCGTATTCCAGCAGGGGTTGTCCAGCCTGACCTTGAAATGTGTGTGTGTGTGTGTGTGTGTGTGTGTGTGGTGGGTGGTGGGGATAGGTGTAGACTAGATCTTATTTTTTGTCATGTATATTTACTAGCTTTCTCTTACAGTAAATACATCATTTAAAACACTTAATTATTTTATGACTTTTGACCCAAAAGCCATATTTTGATTGTTTAACCTATTTTTGGCTTGTTGTAGAAATACAATATATTTTAAATTCTCTCGGCTATGATGGAGTACATATTATTAAGGGAAAACAATGGATCCATTTTCTACAGGTTTTCCTCAAAATTGGTCTTAGAGTTTGCCTTCACTTAAGTAACTCAGTCTGTATATCACCTGTTTGTTATGTTTGTCTTAATGTATTTGTAAAAAGTACATCTAAAAATAGTGGCTATACATTTCTAAGTCAACAGCCTTTTTTTGTGGGTTTCTCTGCAACCCATACTTGCCTTCCTTCTATACGTGTTTGAGCTAGGAACTACACAGTGTAATGATGCATGAGGCTACATTTTTAATACTTTGGGAGACTGGAAAATCTGGGTTTTATATGATGAAGGAGTGAGAGTCATTTATGAAAGCTTTCTGTTTTTCACTGGGTGTGAAATCAAATTAATCTTGAGTAAATCAGATTGGAGAAAATAGAAATTTAGCAGCTTGACAGATTTGTGTCAAAGACAATTGGCATGTTATTTTTTAACCTGCATAATACAAATAGAATTTGTTATTAAAATAATAAAATCTGTATAGCTGTAAGAAAACACAAGATTAAAATTTCTACAGACAGAATTGCCAAATTGTGACAAGAGAGGAATTAGAACACCTATTTTATACTTCAAATCAATTTTTCTTAAGTTTTTCCTATTCCTTATACCTTGAAGTCCAGTTGTGGGTAAATAAAATCCTTTGAGGAAATCCGATCATTAAAACTGAGACTATGGAGAACCAGTCATATAAGAAGTTTTAATCACCATGCTCACAGGTTTATGTTTATTTGCCATATTAGTGCCTATAAAAGAAAATAAAGTTCAACATTATTAATATCCGAAAAAAACTGAGAAAGAGTACCATTACTCTTCTAATTCATTCTTATAATTTCTTAATGATTTTTGATAGATTTGAGGTGATATTGTAGCATTTTTATGTGGTAATTAAAATTTTAGAAACCCTCGTGATGGTTCGTTGTTTCCTCATGCTATTTCAAACAGGTAGACCAGTTTTATCATTCTTGCCTTTGAACCTGGAAAATTGAATCATAATGTCTATTTAAAGTAACTTTATTCAGTTAAACTTTATTGCAATTTAATATGTTCTTACTCTCCAAAAATGAAACATAAAGTAGGTAAAATGGAGTCAGATTTTGGCTCAGTAGAAAGTTTTAAAAAGCAATTAGAACAAATAATGTGTATTTATTTTATTTTATTTTTGTTCAAGCGCAGTTGTCTGCATTTTCGACCCACCACTCTCCCCACCCCAGCCATCCCTACCTCCCTCCCTTGGTTCCACCCCCCTTGTTATTGTCCATGTGTCCTTTATAGTTGTTCCTGAAATCCCTTCCCCCATTTCCTCCCATTATTCCCTCCCACCTCCCCTCTGGTTACTCTCGGATTGTTCTTAATTTCAATGTCTCTGGTTATATTGTGCTTGCTTGTTTGTTTTATTGATTAGATTCCACTTAAAGGTGAGATCATATGGTATTTGTCTTTCACTGCCTGGCTTATTTAATTTAGCATAATGCTCTCCAGTTCCATCCAAATATTTTCACCGATGTGTCCCCTACAACAAGGGATATAAAGGAAAGAATAAACAAATGGGATCTCATCAAAATAAAAAGCTTCTGCACAGCTAAAGAAAACAGCATTAAAATGAAAAGAGAACCAACTTTATGGGAAACATACTTGCCAATGATACCTCAGACAAGGGTTTGATCTCTAAAATATATAAAGAACTCACACTACTGCACTTCAGGAAGACAAACAACCCAATTAAAAAATGGGCAAAAGACCTGAACAGACACTTCTCCAAGGAGGACATACAGAGGGCCCAGAGACAGACAAAAGGATGCTCAGTGTCACTAGCCATATGAGAGATGCAAAT
The DNA here is from genome assembly GCA_004027735.1 of Carollia perspicillata. Taxonomy (NCBI): domain Eukaryota; kingdom Metazoa; phylum Chordata; class Mammalia; order Chiroptera; family Phyllostomidae; genus Carollia; species Carollia perspicillata. The sequence goes on from PVKM010017113.1 coordinate 23,990, forward strand.
TAAAACCACAATGAGATACCACTTCACATCAGTGAGAATGATCATCATAAACAAAGCAACAAACAACAAGTGTTGGAGAGGTTGTGGAGAAAAGGGGATCCTAGTTCACTGTTGGTGGGATTGCAGACTGGTACAACCAATAAGGAAAACAGTATGAAATTTTCTCAGAAAACTAAAAATGGATCTGCCTTTTGACCCAGCAATTCCACTGCCAGGATTATATCCTAAGAACCCTGAAACACCATTCCAAAAGAACCTATGCACCCCAATGTTCATAGAAGCACAATTTACAATAGACAAGTGCTGGAAGCAATCTAAGTGCCCGTCAGTAAATGAATGGATCAAAAAACTATGGTACATTCACACAATGGAATTCTATGCAGCAGAAAGAAAGAAGGAGTTCCTACCGTTTGTGACAAATAATGTGTTTTTAGATGATCTCATCTTTATTGATTCTGTTCATCTGAGTATGAGTGACTTTTGTTTAGTTTAGGGGGATTTTTTTGTCCTAAAAATGGTTCTTGGTTCTGAGAACCTGTCTATTCCCGATGAGCTGAGCAGAGTTACTTAGATGCTGGTGTCTGGCCACATTGTGTCTACATCTCCTCAATCTCTACTTCCTTCACAATGCTTTCTTTCCAAAGCAATATTAGGATGCTATTTTTTTTAATATCCTCACCCAAGGACATTTATTGATCATTTTTAGAGAGAGAGAGGAAGGGAGAGAGAGAAACATTGATGTGAGAGAGAAATGTCAATTGATTGTCTCTCACATACACAATGACCAGGGATTGAACCCACAACCTAGGTATGTGTCCCAACCAGGAACTGAGCCTGCAACCTCTTGGTTATGGGAGGGGGCACTCCAACCAACTGAGCCACAGAGGCCAGGGCAGGATGCTACATTTTTAAAAAGTCATTTTTCTGTCCTTCACTTAGCTATTAAATAGGATATCTTTGTGAGTAAGAGAATATCCAACTCAAGTGAAAGCAACTTAAACAATCAGGGGTTTTCAAGTCCAAGTACAGTGATGTCTGGTTTTCTGCATTTTCTTGCCCTGTCTTCCTGCAGGTTAGATGACTTCCTACCGGACAACTGTTGTTCCACATTGCAACACTCAGAAGCAGAAAAGGACTTAATTTCCTTGTGACTTTTTTTAAGAGCTAGGAAACCTTTTCCTCAGAAGACTTTCCATATTCTATTGGCCAGAACTGGGTCTTTTTTCCATGCTTATCCCAAACATTGGCCAGAGGAACAAAAAGCCTGTGAATGAGCATTTATAAATGGTTTAAGATTTGTCAAGATTCACTCCCAGGGCTGTAGGTGGAGCTAACTTTCTCTGAAGTGGGGGGACTTATGGAGGAAGGTAAATCTTCAATAAAATCAGAATTCTGGTAGACAACAGCAAGAGTCCTCTACAATTACCTTTTCCTTATACTTTTTATGATGAATAAGAATTGTTTAAAGCATAGCATATGGGGTAGTGGAGTCATTACTTTTTAGTTTTAACAGGCTATTTTATCTTGATTATATTATCTCAAAACTTCTACTAGGAATTATATTGACTCCTAAAGTTAGTGGTGGATGGATTTCAGGACAAAGAATGGTTTAGGAGTCTTGCCATCATTCCCAAAATACGCATTCCACCTCCAAAAAATACACATTCTAAGCAAAAATTGAGCTTTGTATGCAAACTACTCTTTAAAAAATATAAGTAAAAACAGAATGCTTGCTATGAAAATAACAATTGCAGCTTCCAAACAAATTACTTAGTTTTCCCTTCTGAACTGATTCCCATCCCTAAACCATCCTATAAGAAATTCTGGAACCATCACTTTCAGAACCCTGTCATATTTTCACTTCCCTGTCCCCCCTCAGAAAAATGTGGCTTTGGATGCTTGTACAAGGTCTGTTTTCACCCACTGGGCCACTTTGTTGTTGTTGTTGATGATTTGGTTCAGCAAATTTTGACCATACTCCTGAGAGCCCACTTTATTCTGGCTGTCAACTCCCATCAGCATAGCCAGATTGAGCAGAGCCTAGGGACCCTAGAGGTTAGAACTGCTAGGTGGGAATTGATGTGGTAGGAAGACAATGTACACACCCTAGCAAAATCTAAGGTGCAGGTTCTGTTGGTCAAAAATGAGTCTGAGGCCAGGGAGCTCCCTGTAAACCAGGTGGAAAATCAAAGATAGATTTGTATTTGGACAATGGA
>PVKM010017114.1:0-26211 GCA_004027735.1 Carollia perspicillata
AATATAGAGAACATTATTGAAACTCAGTTTACCATAAACAAAAAGATTCAACTAAAATATTTATCAATTAGAAAATGAATAGATAAATAATGGTACATTCATATAATGAATTATATTATGTTCTTAAAATGAATGGATAGGCAGACATACATTGAATGAGTAAATCTCAAAAGCATAAAGTCACAATAAGACACTATATTTCCATAAAAAATGTTAACAGAAAAAATAACCAATACTATATTTTTCCTGCATATACATATGAATAAAAATATAGAAAGACATGAAAATAATAAATACCATATTCCAAACAGTGGATATCACCTCTGGAGTGCATTTTAAAAAGATAAATGGAATAAATAGAACACATATACTTTCAGATCCATCAATAATCTTTTTTTCTAAAAATATTTTAAGTAAATATGGTAAATCATTAGCATTTTATGAAGGTATACAATAGTTTTATAATTTCAGGATTATATATTATACATAACAGTATAAATTTATACCTACATATTTAATTTGGCCTATTTTAATTTCTAATATTCATTATATAAAATAACAAAATTGCTTGTATGAACAATTATCACAAATTAAGCATATGCTCCATGATTTTGCTGAGTTGTATCTTTTGTTACCAGGAAAACTTCTCTATTGCTTTAGTGTTTTTGTTGCACAAATATCATAAGCATTAAATAAATAGGTAAGTAATCATAGTATTTTATAAAGTAATTGTTAGTCTTGTGCTAGAAAACACACATTATAAAAGAGGGCCTACTATAAACCAATAAGTAATCAAAATCTTGATGTATACGTTTTTAGGTTACAATAAATGGGTTCAGAGCTCAAAGGCAAGCTGGCTACACAGCAAGTAATATACTATTTTTTAAAAAAGAATGCAAAAGAAAACTCTCTCCCCACCCCCAAACAAGTGTTACCAGAGGTATTTTTTCTCATGATTCTTGTATTCTGGACGAAACATGTATCTGCCTCTCCTGCTTAACTTTGAGGTCTTTGAAGTCAAGCTTAGTTTCTTCATTTTTGTTACCTGCCCCTCAAAACTAGAGCCCAGTTTGAAACATATGTGGCTCAATATATGTGTGAATTGAATTTATGTCAGATACAGTAACAGGGGGAAAAAAAAGAGACAAAAATATATAACAATTCACAAAGGATTTTATATTCTAATTCTTATATATGGTAAAAGATAACCAAATGCTGGAAGCTTGAATTAGCAACAAAACAAACACAATACCAAAATTATTATTTCACTGGCTTCCTAGGAACTGTCTTTATGTAACATTAACGTGTATCACAACAGAGCATAAGTGTTCTGCTATTTTAAAAATCAGGTTATCATTGTGCTTAAAAATATAGATTCAGGCTATTTTTACTGTATTTCAATATGTATTCCACATGGCATGTGACATGGTTCCTATTTTTAAAGAATATAAATCTATCACTGGCACTTTGGATGAAAATGTTAAGAAAATCATTAAAAAAAGGAAAATGGAGGCTAAGAACTTCCATCCCACAAATGGAAAAATAAATGATGTTCTTGGAATAAAATACCTATTTTTCTAATTAAAAAATAGTATCTCTATCAAAGTAAGTTTTCCTAGTGCACAGGGATGCACATTGACGTATTCCAAAAATTTGCACATAGAAAACTAAAGTCTCACACACTTTATTCAAGGTTATACATGGGACTACAGGATAAGGCACTTCAATGTCTACGGAGCTTGCCATTAAAACTAAAATTGGGTGTTCTCTTACTTCTGGTATTGTAGCAGTAAAAACCACTTACTCTTGAATGTTCCTTTGCTTTCTCTTCTCCACAAGGTAATGCGCTCTATTAAAGGGTAGTCTTTTGATTAACACTATCTGCAGTGCAGGTGTCTAACATTCTAAACCATTTCTAGCCAATGTGTAAAAAAATACTGAATGCTATTTGACAGCTTAAAACTTCTCTTTCAGAATAACTCCCTGAAGGCATATCTTTGTGTAATATAAAAGCAAAATATAAACATATTTTTGATTATTTGGAATATTTTATCCAAAAGCAGGTTTATATTAGAACAAATCCTTACTTTTTCTCTTAAAGATCCTCAACAATGTCTACATACATTGGCTGATATATAGATGTTGCTGTATTGGCTGATTTCAATATTGTAAATTGTGAAATGCATCTCAAGGCAGATCATGAAAAATCATAGCTGTATCTAATAAAATAAAGGATTATTTATACACCATCATCATTATTTTGACAATATGGGAAACAAAATGCCTTTTTTCCTAAAATGTGTCAGATTGATTAGAATTGGTTTATGTATGAAGAGTGTCTTGCTGATCTAAGATACTTTGCTCACTTCCTTTCTTTCTGTCTATGTGTACACAATATCATTAGTAAAACTTTTATAGCAGGTCAAGTTAGAGTCCAATTGAAAAACTTTCTACTAGTCCCAAATATTAATATTATCTGTACATATGCCAAGAGTAAGGGTATGTGTGGGTGTGTAAATACTGCATAGTCAGCTACTGGTCTTTATACGTTCATTCTTCCCAGGAGAGAAGGATAGAGGAGACCCTGGTTATAGCTACTTCTTCAGCATTTTATAATACTGTATGTCAAGTTGACTTGTTATATAGTAAAGTGTAGATGTGTTAGAATTTCTTGTTTCTGTTTAATCCAAATTGTGTAATTGGAAAGCAACATGGGGGCTGAGCTTTGCTTTAATGCAATAAGTTTGTTGTTAAACTACATGGTATTACAAATACAATGACTCATCATGACACTGCTCTGGGACTAGAATATAAGACAACTTAAGTGTAAGTCATCTCAAAATGAAATGATTTGAGAACTTTAATAACCAAAATTCTTTGGTTAGATTGCACATCAGGCTTCTTGTCTGTCCAATGTTATTCTATACATTATGTAAATAGAATCTGTTTTACAGACACACAGAGAAAAACATGACCAATTTAGGAATAATTCTTCAAAAACTTAAAGAATTAACTATGCTGTATGTTTGCAAATCAAAAAAGTGCTTAAGTATATGTTCCTGCTAAAGAGATTAATCAAATCTTAAAATAATTACATAAAAGATAATTATATTTGATTTAGTTGTAAATTTTCCCTCGATGACTTTGTCATTTATATATATATATATGAGCAGAGCTTCATAACATATGTTTGATTAGAAGGATTGGAATATTAATAATCAAACAGTTTCTCTTATTGTGTAACATTTTGAAGATCCTTATGAGCAAATGGTGTTCAAATATATGTGCATGCTGCTCATGTAGAAAACATTATAATAATTTAAAGTTGCTTATTTGTGATTTGACTGTCAATATCCACTAAATTACTAGCAGGTCAAATGCTGTTTGTAAATAGAATTTTCAATATATCCTCTGCTTATGGATACAAAAGAGGTCACATCAGCAAGAGAAACAAACTGACTGGCTTTTTGCTTCTTCTTGTCAAGTCATAGGACTGCCTCTATAGCTAAAGGAGTATCTGAATGAATCTTAAGTATGCAGAAATCCCACAATGCCTGTGTTTATCCACCCAGCAAGACCAGTGCTCTGCTGTACCACACCTGTGCCCTCAGGTGCTGCTCCACCAGCCACATCCCACCAGTATGTCCGCCATTATCATAGTGAATGACATTATGCTGTTCCCTGTGTGGAATACTTGTCTGCTAGTGAACACCAAGTCCACAAAATGGGAAATCTGAGCCCTGATCTGAAGAAAGCCTGAAAACAGCCCTGCTCATGTTACGTGAATGACTTGCCTTTTCAGCCCCTGTAGTTTTGTGCATTTCAGTGACACATCTCTTCTGATTTAGCCCACAGCATGTCTAGGGTGAGATTCAGGGCAACTGAAATTTACTTTGAAATACTTTGGTAAACAAATGTGTGCCATGTATCTTACAGTTATGTTGTTTTAATAGTTGGCTAACATTTAAACTACCTTACCCTAACTGAGGAGCTCACATTCCAGAAGGAACTTCAAAAGGGACTCAGTAATCTTTATCTCTGAGCAAGAAGAGGTTTTACTAATTAACACAATGATGTTGGAAAATATTTTTATAGGTTTAAAGACTGTTTTTTTTTTAATGTAGAAATTGGCTATAACTACTGTGCTTTTTACAGAAAGAGATGGGCAATGCTCTTTCGAATGAGTCTCCTAAATTAGGATTCAATTCAATTCTGTGTACAGATACTTATCAGAATTCTGTTGCCTGAGTCTGGCTATATGTTTAGGTGATCGTGCCTGTAGAATATTGATGCATCTGCCTCTAGTGAAACTTTCATTCTAGACACTCTCAGAACACCTAAAAGAACACAGAGAGTGGAGATTACAGGACAGGTTGTTTTACTATTTGTGTACCTGCTTACTAATGGACATTTGAATTCATAGCAGAATTTAGTCTGTGACTTGGTCCCATTACACATAGCTAGAAAAAGGGAGAGGGTGGGAAAATAGTCCAGTGCACGTGGTCCACATGTACCTATTACTGTTCAAGGTTAGTGATTTTTTCTTAACGACAATTCTAATAATCCTCACTGTCCACAGTGGCTCAGGTGAATTTGTACAATATAACAACAAACACAGCACAAAATCTCTTGAGAGCTGTGTTGCTGGATCTCACTGTTTGCACCTATTATTTTATTCTCCTGGGATCAATTTTCTACTTTACCTGGGAAAATTAAACAGAGTTGGCCCAATTCAGAAATATGTGCTTCAGTATATACTCAGTTATACATGTATTTCCCATGGAACAAAGCTTTATCTCATTTCCCTAGCAGTTCTATACACATTTAAACATTTCTTAACAGGCCCACTAGTTTTCCATACAGGCCCAGACATGACCAAACCCCTATCAGCAGACCCAGCAGAAGTTTAAGTTAATGTCCCCAACATATAAGAAAAAAAATATAAGCAGTATTCTATGTTATGTGTGATTTCTGGTTTAGTATTTATTTAATATATATTGAATTACACACAATTTGGTGGCATAAGTTTTTAAAGAGAATATATGTTCAATCGGAATCTGAGAAATATTCCAAGGTAGTTATCAGATTCCTTACCTGAGGATCTGAGCTAATTTTTGTTAACATTTTAGTTGAAAATAAGGCCTTTTTGGAGTCTCTGCTTTTTTTTTTAATTTCACTCTGCTTTTAATTCATGCTAGCTCTTAAGCTTCCCATACAGCCCAGACCTTGGTAATTATCCTTTGCAGAAAAACAGCTGTGTTTCTGAAACCCCTCCAGTTTTCAACTCGTCTTCTATCACTCCATCACACACACCACTGAGGACTTTGTTGATTGCACTTGACCCCATCAGATACCCTCTGCTGGGCAGAGCTCAATCCCCAGCCCATGACTAGAGCCAGGAAATCGCCACAGGAATTAAATGGCTCATGTTCTCAGTTCATCTTGAACAATTTCACCTTCCCTCTTTTAGTTCCCATTGCTGTGACAGTTCTGTTATATCTAAAAATAAGATGTCATCTTCAGAATCCATTCTGAGCCCAGACTGACTCTTGATCTGGTAGGTCCCTGGGTTGTCCAATTCCTTCCATTCTTCCCCAGATACCCTAACTCTTGGTCACTCTCCCAGACAACCTATTACAACCAGCTCTGCTAATTGGGGAGAAAAATAAATAACATCTTCATGTTAGCAAATGTTCCCTTTTGTGGATACATCAAAAGACCCCAAAGATTCAAAGTATTCAGAGCCTGCCCCCTGACGCCCAGAAATATTTTTCTGAGATCCTGTTGAATGTAACACCCATCTCACTACCCAATCCCAACACCTAAACTGTAATAGTGACCCCCAACGATAGCAACTGATAACAAAGATCCCTGAAAACAAGATGTAAAGCAGGGCTGTGGCTCACAGCCTGGAGGGTCACTTGGCCTGCGGTTAAGACTTATCCCGCCAGATCCAGATCTGCAAGTTTGCAGTCATCTTCGCCGCTTTCAGGTGTTCGGTATTTTTTTATTTAATATCATCTGGTATTTTTTTATTTAATATCGTCTGGTATTTTTTCATTACCATTTGGTCCCTTGTATTCCTCACTCCCCTCAGTAATCACTATACTGTTGCCCATGTCTATGAGTCCTTTTTCCTTTTTGCTCAATCCCTCCACCTCCTTTGGCCCCGCACTCGGCCAGCTGCCATGGTGCTCTCTGTGAGTCTATTGTCTGTACGGAATCTCTGCTTCTTAAGAAGCATTTGTGTTAATTACAAATAAATAAACATTTTTTCCTAAAGTTTCACTTCTTTCTTTTTTGTGTAATCACTAGAAAATACTGCTCTCTAACGTTCATGACAAGGCTCTATCTTAGGGTGTCAGGGAGTACAGGATGCCAGTTAAAACTGATTTGAGATAAACAGCAAATAAGGTATTACTATAAGTGTTCCCCATGAAATATTTGAGATATTCTTATTAAAAAATGGCAACTTACTGAAAATTCAAATTTAAGTGGATGTCCTGTATTCTTATTTGTTAAATCTGGCAACCTTAGTCTGTATACAACTGATAAAATTTATATAAGGAATAGAGTAGTATCATGCAGATTATTTATTTTATGTATATAAATAAAATTACATAAAAATGAAAATATATATAATAAATTATATAAAATAAACCTCTCTATATAAATATATATTCAAATATACATTACATATATATTAATATATATATTTTAATATACATATATATATAGAGAGAGAGGATGGCAGAAGTAACACCTGCATGAGTGTGGTTGGTAGGGTAATAATATGGGTGTAATAATTCATAGTCTTAATTTGAACATTTCACCTAAAATGTCATATGGTATGCTTGAGTATGATAGTGTTATGTTACAGAATTACATGCTTCTGATTTTGTAATAAAACATTTCATAATAAAAAAGTGGTGTTAGTTATGCCAGAACCCTATGTATAATTATACCTTATATAAATACACATATATGTATACACACACACACATACACATATATATAATCTATGTATACACACATATGTATGGGGTTTGGAAAAAGTAGGTTTACACTTGTGTGTGTGTAAAACACAGAGTTTATTCTTGTATTATTAATAATTAATTACTTAGTATATTTTCCATACAAATAACCACAAACCTACTTTTGCCCACCCCTGCATATTAATAGTTTCAGGCAATTTAGGCTTAAAATAAACTGTATCTACGAAAGTGTCTTTTATACATGTGTCCAGTCTATGCAATCTGAAAACCCGGTTCTCTGGCAGCAAATGTTGGCTGCTACCCCAGTGTTGAAGATCGGCAGCACGCACCCCCTTACATGATCCCACTTTCCTGAGATCTTGTAGGTTAAGAATACTTTCACTTCAAAAGCCAGTATAAAACACAAACTAAATCCTTCTCCTGGGTACAACTGTGAACTAAACTCTAAGCTCCCTGATTTGGAAGGCTCAATTTCCCATCAGCTAAAGTCTTTGCTTTCATTTCTTTCTTTCTTCACTTCCTATACACTGTATTTTGGGTCATCTGCTCCTAAGTTCACTAGCTGAGTTAGTGAACTCAGGAGTGAGTCAGGAACTGATTTTCCATTTTTTCTTTTCTGGGTTTTATAAGTGAGATTTCTGGGTCTAATTCCAAATATAGACTGCCCCTAAAAGAAAATATACTCTGTATGAGATTCTATTTTTTCTAGTGTTTCTCTACTCTTTCTTTTGCTTATGTGAGATATTCTACATTCCCATCAACCCATGTTAGGGACCAAAAGAGCCTCAGTGCCCTTGTTTTTAATATGCTGCATTCTGAGACCTTTCTCTGAGGAGCTCAGTGCACGTAACTAAGATTATCTATTACTTCCCACAGCATCCGTGTGAGACTTTTCTGCTCTTGCTGCTTCCCAATGATGGCCATAATGTCCCACAAAAGTTTTGAAAACTACTCAAATTGTTTAAAACAGTTCATACAACTTTCTATCATTCCTCTATCTTTCCTTCCACTTATATATAATGCACAAATGTGTAAGTCCAGCCATACCTCTTTTCTCTCATCTTCACTGCCAGGGTTCCCGTCTCATTGCCCTACTTCACATTACCACATTAGTTCTCTTTTGAATGTACTTCTCTCTGTGGTGGTAAGTACTATGCTTAATTTATAGATTCAAATGTCTGCTTATCAGTTAACTGGGGTTCTATGGGCAAGTTAATCAAACTTTTTGAGCCTGGCTTTTTCAAATGTGAATAATACTTTTTTTCAGTTATTGTAAGAATTTGGAGCAGTGAATATAAAGCTTCCAACACGTTGCTGAGTATTCTGCAGGCACTTAATAACCTTTTCATTATTGTTAGAATAATTAAATTGAAACTGGGTAAGCTGTTGCTGTATAGAAGAACGTTATGGAATTTTTAACAGAAATTCAATGTTGGACTTTCCTCAGTTACCCCATTAAAAGTAAGTGAGATGATAATCTATACTCTGCACTCATAAGAATTAAATGAAACAGTAATTGAGAGTGTCCATCATGTTGTTGGTACGTAGGAGGCAATAAGTGATAAGTGAAACAAATAAGATGGGAAATAATTTTTACTGAATTTATTTGCATAACATTGGTTTGCAAAACCATTCAGATTTCAAGTGTACAACTTACCAAAACATCATCTGCACAGTGCATTGTGTGACCATTGCTCCAAGAAGAAGAATATTGTTTTTTATTAATATTTTATTTATTTATTTTTAGAGAGAGGGGAAGGGAAGGAGAAAGAGTGAGAAACATCAATGTGTGGTCGCCTCTCATGTGTCCCCTACTGGGACCTGGCCTGCAACCCAGGCATGTGCCCTGACTGGGAATGGAACCAGCTACCCTTTGCTTCACAGGCCTGTGCTCAATCCACTGAGCCACACCAGCCAGGGCAAGAAGAAGAATATTGTTAAGGGCACTTTAATGGCGGTTCTTATTCAAAGTTCTTACTGATTTCCATGCCTATTTGTAGATATCTTTAAGGACACTAATCAGTAAACATTAACAATAATTTTTGTTATTCAGGCTTCTTAATTATAGAATCCCTGTAGTTTTAAGTTACAATTATTTATTACAAAAAATTCAGTTCTCTGGAAAATCTTATGCTCCTAAAGAGGTATGTCTTAATCCAACATTTAAAAAAAGTGCCAGAGTAAAATGTTTTCATGCTTTTATGAAAGATTTTTTTCAGTCTGCTTGGTCATTTGGAAACAAATCTGGATGATCACCTAACATAATGAACCCGATGCTAAGTACAAATTCAATAACATCAGTTTCGTCTGCTGACTGCAGGGGTCATCTTTAATCTATCATTTCCCCAGCTTGCTTCAGTATTCACTACAACATTTAGATAACTCTAGTGTGCATATTTCATGTAAAGCAATGGATACCACTTTCGTTTTGACCTGTCACCTAAGAATTGCCATTTTAGTTCGTTTTTATCTTTTAAAGTGACATATATAAGCTGCATATTGAAATAAAAATGAATGGATTTATAAGGCACTTTAATCCTTTATATGCTCCATCTGTCATTTCTAAATACTATCCTCCTGGACTGTTTTAGTAGAATATTTATGCTTAAGAAAACTTTATTAAAATTTTATTTTTGAATAGCACCTGCCATAGATTACATTGATCCAATGAAATGAATTTACATCATTAGAATGAAAGATAAAACTTTTGCTCAACATAAATATACACAATATGTTTTTAATTACACCCTTCACTCAAGTTATTGGTAAACCTTAAACTCAACCATAAAAAAAGATGAGAAAATAGGCTGAAATCTGCCCATAGAAATGCATACAAAAACCCTATAGAAATCAATTATTAGAGTTTTGTATGATTTTCTGAGGGTAGAAATTGGCTTAATACTGTTTAAATCACTCCAATATTAGCCTGGAATGTGATAGGAAAATTTGTACCTTTACTGGAGAAAACAAAATGAAATACTAGTCCAAAATGGAAAAATCTATCTTTACTCTCATCCATCTTCTTGTTGAACATATAAATAATTTTTTCAACAGTAACTTAATTTGTGGTGAATATCTTAATTATAAATTTCTACTTCTGGTTTTGAAGTTCTCTAAATAAAGTAGGCTCTTCTCTAGACCATAGACAGACCATCTGTAAGCCAGATGACACAGTAAACAATGAGAACTGTGTGACTCTGGGTGGGCCTTTTCTCACATGGTATCAAAATAGAACACGAATGTTGTCACTTCCTCTACCTTGGCAGACCCCCTTATAATCACCCCAGAATTCAAACTTTAGGGGACTCACAAAGACAGAGATGCTCCATGGATTTTTATTGATTCTATATTGTTTTTCAGATAATGTTCATTTTTAATATCTTTCTACCATAAAATTGTTTCCTGTGTTTCTTTCCCTCCTTGTTCTTCAAACTCAGTTAAATATATTGCTTCTTAGTCCCATTAGTTCCCTTTTCTAATTCTCCAGCTGAGTCAGGATAGAAAGAAGTTAGGGAAAACTCTAGACAAGTAGAATGAGGAAGTATGGTAGAAGCAGACATCACAGACGGAAAAGCCAGTAGTTCTTTTGTTAAGAGCCTCTCAGCTCCATGCAGTATCAAAGGGAAACAGTTTATATCAGAAAACTCCTGCGGAGTACCAGAAGTCAAAAACAGGGACTAGCTTAGACCACATCAACCAAAGACGGAGGAAAAATTAACCAGAGACTGACCCCAAAGCACAGTATACTATCATTATAATGAAAACTGACACTACAAGTGGAAGGGGGTGTCTAGGGAGACAAACGCTATGACACTTCCAAAATGGACCATAACAAAATGCCTCCAAACCCGCAAGTGAATTCACAAATTGGTGCTGATGCTGCTAGCCTGGCGGTGCCTCGAGTGCAAGTGGAAACAGAGAGGAGGGGCCAAGAGAGAGGACCACCCAAAATCAAGGCAGAGTTGCCAATTTAATATGATGCAGAGAGGACTGATGCTCTCAACACTCAGCAGGAGGCAGAGTGGGGGTTGAGAGGCCTTGTACAGAGTGTGTGTGAGGCTAATGAAAGTAATGGGCTGAGGGAAAAGCCCACGTAACTACCCTTCTGGTGCCCGGGCGAGGGTGGGAACAGAGTACGCAGATTGGATGCCAATATGGCAGAAGGACGAAGTGCTTTTTTTGAAAATTATCTGTCAGTCTAGCCTGGGAAAGGGTCCAGATTAGCTGGGGAGACAGGAACCCCCAGAGCACGCAGAAGGTTGGTCGAGAAATGAGAATCAAGGGAAGGAGGAAATGCACTGTCTTCCTCTGTATCCACTTCATGGAGGTTCAGGCCAGGGCTTGCAAGACGCCTGCTCTGAAAGTTATGTGGCCAATGGCAGCTCTGAAAAGGAGGAAACCTGAGGTTCGACAGTGGTGGGGAGAGAAAGCTGAGCTGCTTGGAGGAAGACTCAGCAGCTACCTGCAGTTCCTAAAGGATGTTAGGTATTTTGAATGGGAGAAGGAACTCTGGGCGCAGCCTTGGACTGGTTTGACAGAGGGTGGTGGGATTTTCCTCTGTTTTCTGGAGGGGATGAGCTTTGAGGCAGGAGCCTGCCATCCTGCCAGATTGTTCAGCTTCTGAATACGAGACCTCATTCTTTTTCTCACCAAACCTCTGCCTCCGGAATTTGCCCACAGATGGTGGCAGGCAGCCAAACCCCACTTTTATTCAGTAACAGTGCCACAAAGTTCAGAAATAAACAACTCTTGGAAGCACATGAAATCCCAAGAACTGACTGACCACATGCACAACTCACAATTCCAGTTCTACCCTGTCTACTTGGATCGTCCTTACACTTCTTTTACAGCAACCCCTGTGAAACCTGTAACTGGGGGAGAATGGGTGGCTCAACCCTTGATCCTGTCTCCAGGAGCCCATGCCCTAGACTTTTTGTCTCTCTACCTAATCGAACCCTGCTTTCTTCTCACTTGGACTCATTCTTCTGTACATTCCTGCATGAGTCAAGAGCCTAGAGGTCTCAGACCATGCTGGGGCCCCGTCATGAACTGGTTTAATGACATGACTACACATTTTTCAATAGTGTCCTAAAGGAAGCTCTTGATTCAATTTCCTCATTAAGACTCATTTACCCATTCTTCAGAAAAAAATAATGAAAAATAATACTATAGTGGAGAATTCTCCACAACTTATAAATTTCAGGTGGTTATATCATATTAAATTCAACATTTCCTAAACACATATTATAAGGGAAATAGAGTACATGATCAAAATAAATCTGGTACAAGATTAGGGAATTGTATTGCATTTATTTATTTACTTACATATTTGTTTTATTGTTCAATTACAGATGCCCCACATTTTACCCCATTCCTCTTGTTTTATTTTAATATCAGTTTTGAAGTGAAGGAGATAGATTTGGGGCTAGAGTATTTTGAAAATATTAGAAGAGAGTCATTATCAAAGAGCAGTCCTACATTTTGACTTCTTCATTTACTTTGATTTTTACTTATTTATTTAGTGATTTTGGACTGCATGAATTTGGGAGAGATTCAACTGGAGACGTCACTGTTATCTGTGAAGAAAACCTTTTTCCTACATACAAGTTAATCAGCTAGGAGAAACTTGGTCTCGCTGGCACAGGTATTCAATGTTATCAACTTTATCTTAATAGAAAATTTAATAATTTCAGGATGATTAGAAATATTTTAAAGCATACTTTAGCTAACTGTTATTCAATAAGGGTAGTTTTATATGTAATAATAAGGCTAATAATGTATTCTGATAGTATTGGCTTCACTCTTTACTAATGTCAAGCTCATAGATTTTTCTTGTCCATGTAATATACTATAGTGCTGGCTAGGTGGCTCTGTTGGTTGCAGTGTCATCCCATACACCAAAAGGTTATGGGTTTAATCCCATCAGCGCACAGACCTAGGCTAGGTTGGGGGTTGGTCCGGGATCGAAGTGCATATGGAAGCAACTGATCAATGCTTCTCTCTCTGTCTCTCTCTCTCTCTCTCTCTTTCCCGCTTCTGCTTTCTAAAATAAACACATCCTCAGGTGAGAATTTTAAATTAATGGTTTAATTAATTAATTAAATAAAATGCTGTGAAATATCTAAAGGTTACATGTTATTTGGCTCTCAGGATCTAATCTAATAAAAACAATATTTTTCTTCGGTTTTTGTTAAATTGAAGACTTGAATTATATGGTTTATTGAAAATTTGATACTAAGGCCATCTTTTTGGAGTGCTTTCATCAAGTTCAGTAAATTTCAGTTATGCATCCACAAAATCCAAGCTATTGAAAAATGTGAAAATTCAAATGTATTTTTATATCTGCCTTTAATTATGTTCACTGTGATGTACCGAACTAGTTAATAACTACTATATATTTACATATGCAATTATTTTATTTATTTTGGTGTTCGACAAAGCCATAGATGACAATTAACAGCATTAAATGTGCTCTTTTAAAGATATTGACATATACATTTAAAATTAAACATCTTCCCAGAGTTATTTACAACAATGGAGCCTGTAGCAGGTTAATCAGCTACTTAATGATAGCTTAAGTTTGTGTGTATTTTCCATCTTTGAGAGAGTTTTATAAGGTACTTTTACATATGCTTATCTGTTCTATCTCTATAATAACTAAATGAGTTAAAGGCTATAATTTTCTACATTTTATAGCTAAAGGAACTGAGACAAATCAGAGTTATACCAAGTAAGGGAGACAGAATTTGGCTATATAGATAGAGATCTGTAGATCTAATATATATAGTCTTATATACTATTTTTCATTCTGAATATTGTCCATTTTCTGTTTTAGCAGTCTGTTTCCTGCATGTAATTATATTTTGTATAGAAGGAAGTTAAACATTTCACTTTAAGAGGCATTTTCTATTGTGGTCTTAATCATGAATATTACACTACATACCACAAGAATAGACAGCCTAGCATATATGCAGGTCATGTAAGCAAATTAATCAGCTTAAGGTATTGTAATGAAGACTGTGTGAATAAAAGATGTCTAAATCCTAGTACTATTTACAAAGCAAAGAAGAGGGAAAACATGTTGTACAACATTGATTCTCAGTTAAGCATGAGAGGTTCATCTGGAAAAAGTCCAGCTATTGTTAATAAATATGAACAGTTTGTGCAACATTGATGTAACCTGGCAGTCAAGAGAAGTGGACTGGAATGTGCATGTCTGAATAATTATGACTCCACTAGTCTAGTTAGTGGGTGCAGTAGATGCCATGGAGGGAGCATGTGTACTGTGTGGCCATCACATACAAAATGACTGAGTTGGTAGAGCAATGGATCTGCATCGAATTGGGCATTAAGCTTGAGCATTCCTCCACAGAAACTATTCAGATGATTTAGAAAGCCAAAGCTATGGGCAACTGGTGAATGGCAGCTTCATCACAACAATGTACCTGCTTGTGCACCACTTCTCATGAAGATTTTTTTGGTGGAACATCAAATCACCCAGGTAACTCATCCTCCCTAGAGCCCAAATTTGGCACCCTTCAACCTCTGGCTTTTCCCAAAACTAAAATTACCTCTGGAAGGGAAGGGATTTCAGACCATTGATGAAATTTGGGAAACTGTGACAGAGCAGCTGATGGTGATTGGTAGAAGTGTGAGGTTCCAAGGTATCTACTTTGAAGGGAACTAAGGCATCATTTTTCTATGTACAATGTCTTCTGTATCTTCTTCAATAAATGTCTCTATTTTTTTATATTACACAGCTGGATATCTTCTAAACACACCTCACATGTGAGAATAATTCTCTTTGTAATTAGCCTGCCTTTAATGATCAGAAAATTTAAGAAATTAACAGTCAATGAATATCACTGGCTAAGCACTATTTCAGGTACTGTGTAAAATAAATAAAAGAATCAATATTTAAGAAAAAAAACTTACTCTCTAGCAGTGGTTACACACACTTAAACAATAGAATTATACCATCTTATTAACAGTTTTGTAATAGGAAAAGCTACTAGTGCTATGAAAACACAACTATGACCTGTTAAGAACTGGCTGGGTTACTCTGGAGAGTTATATTCTTTTTTAAATTAAGACTTCATTAATTTATTTTTAGAAAGAGGGGAATGGAAGGAGAAAGAGAGGGAAAGAAACATCAATGTGTGGCTGTCCTTCACGTGCCCCCAACTGGGGACCTGGCCCACAACCCATGCATGTGCCCTGACTGGGAATTGAACCAAAGATCCTTTGGTTCGCAGGTCAGCACTCAATCCACTGAGCCACACCAGCCAGAAAGAGTTGTATTATTTCCTTCCAAAAATAATACTGATTATCTGCTTACATGTCAGGTACTATCCCTGACTGTTGGAGTATAGAGATAAACAAAGCAGGTTTCCTGTACTTTAATTCTTCACAGTCTAAAATTCAAAGGGAATAAATACATAGAAAAAGAAGTGAATGTTATGATAGAAGGATTCATATAAACTTTTGGGACACACTTGAGTATTAAAGCAGAAGTTTAATAAAATAATGTGTGGCATACTAGAAAAAGGACGTATGTGAAAAAACAAAGTGTAAAAGAATGCAATACACAGGAATGTTCCAGTAGAGCGTCCCTGTACGTGTTGACACGGGGAGGACTAGAGGCATAGGCAAGGTTGCATCAGTCAGGTCCAGTAAGTGAGAAACGTGGGCTTTCTCCTTAAGTCATTGATTTGTTTACATTATTTATTCTAAAACTTTCACTTGCATATGAAGAAGCATTCTGTTTTTTGGCTTAAGTTATACCTTTGAGAAATATTGTCTAAATGTAATGGGGAAAACTGGAATTTCATTATTATTCAAGCTAAGATATGAAGTGAGAGAAACCTGAGCCACACAGTAAGTCAGGAGAATCAAATACATAGAATCGTTTGAAATGATAAATATTATTAAACTTTTAGTTCTGAATAAACTGGTGAAGGAGGAACATAAAAATAGAAATAAAAGATATATTTTAATCACTTCTCCACTTCACTTGGGTGCAACATATAGTCGTGATGATTTTCCTACTGGTTCCTGTGCACAGATAGCCTAGGAGTAAATCGCAGCTTTTGACCTACTGTGTGACCCATATTATGGATTATTTCATAGGAAAAAAGGCATTATGACAATAAATAAGTAGCCTCAGGGCAAATCACACTTTCTCACTTAATGTATGACCCATTACATTAGAGATTATTCAAAAAGGTGCTTTGAGGCATCTGATAAATTTTATAAAAATTATTGTATTGTGTAGGAAAGGCAAAAATTATATTTTTCCCCGTATTCTTGGGTTTGAGTTTGAGTAAAAAGCTTTGAAGCATACTTATAATATTTTCCAGCTATTAACAATGCATAAGCCTGTAGCTTACTGCTGAATTTGGAGTGTATCTTCAAATATCATTTTGGTGCACAGGTTAGGATCACAATAATATTATGTTATTAACAATTATATTAATATAGCTTACACATATAACTGAATTTATAGTTTTCACCAAGAATATCCTGATATTTTGCTCTCTTCTTCCACTCATCCTTGAGTTATTCAATATTATCTCCCACTTATTTTTAGATAAACCCAAACAGTCACCTACTTGTTAAAGATGTCCTTGATCAAGAGTATGTGAAGGATGTGAAAGAAAATAGAACATGACATTTATTGTTTCACTCAACTCATTTAGTGCATGTGTCAAGTTACTTATTATTCAATAAAATTCAGAATTTAAATGCACTCTGATAGGGTCATGCTAGCTCTAGTACTTGGATGTGATTTATATAGTTCATATTTTCTCCTATAGCTCATTCCTGAGCACATTACAGTCACACATAGATTAAACAAAGAGGAAAATCTCAACACCTCATGCTTTAAAAAGTTAAACTTGTGTCTTGGGACAGAAAGTTTGAAGCGGTTGGTCTAGGACTAAACTTTTCAATTAAATTGGTAAGCCAGGTGGTGAAAGACAAATGCCACATGATCTCACCTTTAACAGGAACCTAAACAACAACACACTCAAACAAGCAAAATATAACCAAAGACACTGAAATAGAGAACAGGCTGACAGTGTCCAGGAGGGGAGAGGGGAGGGAATTTCAGGGGAAGGGTTTACAGGAACAAGTACAGAAGACACACGGACAAAACCTAGGGGGGTTGGAAATGGGAGGGAGGGGGGAGGGATGGGTGGGTGGGATGGGTGAGAGTAAAAGACAGAACTGTACTTGAACAACAATTAAAAATTTTTTAAAAATTGGCTCCTGTTTTCTTTCTTTTCTTCCATATGTTTGATTTATATTAAAATTTGACATTTTAATCTTGAGTGAACTCCAAATAAGATCTGTACCCCATGTACTAAGTGATAAAAGATACAAAAAAAGTCACATTTCTTCCCAAATTCCAAAAATTCATTATTTACTCCTTCCTGAATTTATTAACTGCTTGAATACATTAGATTGGAATCATGTATAATTTAAAATTACTTCAGCACTTCTGCGCAATATAATTTTTAAACAATACACTGTTTTTCTTTGTACTTACTTTTTTAATTGTAGTACATTCTAGTTGTGAGATAATTTCTCTTATTACCTTACCATAATTGAATGACATACAACATACACAATTTCCATCAGTCAACATATGATCTGCTCAGCCAAAATTTAACCATTCTTATTACAATTCTAGTAAACTCCTGATACATTTTTTCTCTACTTCATTATGTGTAGCTTATACTGTAGTTATATTTGGCTCATTATTCTTTCCTGTATATGCCTGGGACTTGCCTTTGTGTCTTCAGTCATACTGTTTCACTGACTGCCCTGTCTTCCTCTCCCTCGATCCTTCTTTCTACCATATTTCATCATCTATATCAGGTTTTAAAATTGTCCTCTCCCTCTTGAACCACCATAGTATTCTGTACATTTGAATTATGTAGCATTTTAATGACAAAGATTTTTTATATGCCTACCTATATTGAAGTCTTCTTATTGTCAGTTTTTTGTAGTAGACTGTAAGCTATACAATGACAATGAAAATGCACTACTCTGCTCTTAACCTACTTTAACTATTAGCACACTGTGTAAAAAATATTCCATAAATAAATGTTGGAATTGAAATATTCTTCCCCTATAACTTTAATTTTTGTTCTTTAGTTTTTTTTTTGTTCTGAGTCTCTTCTCTCCTTTAATATATTATTTATCTCTCATTTAACTATTTTATACATTCTTAATAGTGAGTGTTATGAAATCTGAGAATTTATCATATATTTTTGGATTCACACCAATGCATAGCACATTATTGAGCATATAATAGATGCTATATAAAATACTGCAGAATACTAGTTTAATTCCTTTGATCATTATAATTTTATTTACCACATAAGAAAGCCCATTTGATGTACAATCAAAGTTCCTTTTGGTATTTTTAAGAGAATGCAAGATTATTCAGATCCTAGAACATCAAAGAACTTAAAAGTAGAATGGTTAAAGGTAAAAAGAATAGTATAAATTACGTAATTGCTATAATCAAATTATTATTCTTACAATGTGGTTATTCTACTAGGGATTGAATGCTAAGGCTTGTGACGTGTTTATTAAAGTTGTGTATAATGAAATGTTGTGTAGGAAAGAATCACAGTGAGTCTGCATAATCCAAACAAACTTGGTAAAGTGCTAAATTGCCAACATTCCTTTAATGGATTTCGAGCTCAGGGAGGCAAAATGTAACTCATTTGGTTGAGCACTGACCACATGTATTTTTATTTTGGTAAAAGAGAATGAAGAGACAACGACAACCTAATTTTCCTGTGAGCTGCAGAAAGCAAGCAAACTTATGAGTCCCAGTAGTTTCAGGAAACATCAAGTCTACGTTTTTTTTCTTTCCACTGTGTGGTTTGCTGTTGATTTCTTCGTTTTTAAGCAATGCATTTATGACCTATGGCTTGCCAGCTTCAAAGTAGCAGCCTTTTTATTCTTCTTTATCTTGCAGTGGCTTTACTTCTGCAGCATTATAACTTTATTCACCCGCAGCTTTGCTTTAAGACTACAAGGAGGCCAACGTTCCTGCTCAAAAAATGTGCTATACCTTCTGTGGCTGATTCTTAAGACATTTTTGAAGCTCTTCTTCACATGAGAAGAAAGGCACCAAGCCACTATCCACATGCATAAATCTGTCAGTTTTCTAGAATCTGGCACTCAGTTTATGTCACTTAAGGGAACAAAAATACACTGAGAGACTGCAGTTCCAGCACAGAAATTGCTATTTGGTTTCTTTGCGGGGTGGTGAGTGGGTGTGGATTGTTTGGTATGTACAATGTTTGCGATCGCTGCTTTCAAATGGATGTGCAAGCATGAAAAGCATTCACATAATATTAATGAGAAAGAAAGACTTTTAGGGAGAGATTATTATCTCTTGAGCATGTGAATAATAGAAAAGTTTAATTTCTGAAGTATGAATAATATCTTGAATTTTACAGCAGATGAAAACAAACTGTGGTGGATTGGGCCTCGACTCTTTGGAACATTCTCAATAGTTATTTTCTTCTTTGGTGGCAATTGTCATTTTGAATTGGTTTAGGGGCAATTTTTGCTAATTTAAATAGAGAACGAGTATGTAGGTGGAGGATGGGCTAAGGAAGGGTGGGAAGCTGGAGCAGAAGAAATAACATCAGATGTGTGTTAGTATGTGACCAAGTGGATGGGGTGCTATTATTGATGCCAGTTGTAACTAAAATTGAAGTGGATCATTTTGAATTTAGCCCCATGCTTGAGGCATTTAACCTGACAGGGAGCAACAGTATGCACTGCGAAATACCCCAAATTTGATTGCTACAGAACATGTTTTTGCTGTCTCATGCCCAATGGTGTACCTGCATTCCAAATTCAGAGCTCAGTGTTTTATGGAAATGTGGCTCCTGAGAGTGTGAAAGACAAAGGCGGCTCAGGCTGCACAAATGAAGAGAAAAACAAGTGCTTCTAAAACAATCGTAGTAAACAGAGTTAGCATGTCATGATCAAGATAGACTTTTCAGAACTTCTAGGTGCAAATCAAACCTCCTTAAAGAGCAACCTTGCAAATTATTCAGAATAACACTTGGGAGAGTGGATTCCTAAAGCTGAAATTTAAGGTATTTTTCAGCTGAATTCTCCCCTGATTTTATCCAGTTTATTTAAGTTGCTAGACTGTTAGTGATTCATCCTTGGGTATTTGTTCTTAGCAAAGCTCCTAACCTGATGGTAATTTCAAAAGTAAGAATAGAAGCGTAATGGTGAGTTCTCAAGTTCTTTATTTAAGCATACTTTATTAGAGAACATCCAAAGTGAAATTCAATTCAAAATTAGGTGCTCTTTTCATCCATACTGTGGAAGATAAAGTGAATATGTCAGTTTCTTCAATTTCTACCTATGTTTTAATAAACCATTCTAGAATCAAATACACTTTAAAAAAATTCTCATTATCTACCTTTGGAACTTTTTTATGCTTTCAAGTGTTTCAATTAAATCAAATAGATGATACAAATTATTATTAGCATAAAAAGATATAAGACAAGTAAAGGGAAACATTAAACATAATTAAATTGAAAAAATTTTAAACCAATTGTTGACTCATAGAGAGATATCATCTACTCTTTATCCAATTTCTACCCATGGAAACATCTTACAAAACTATAGTACAATGTCACAGTGAGGCTATTAACTCTGATTCAATCAAGATACACATGATTTTTATCACCATGTAATTTTTCATGTTGTTTCTTTATAGCCACACACACCGTCCTACTCCCATGGCATGAACAACCACTAAACTCTATTTTTATAATATTGCACTTCAAGAATGTAACATATAGTATACATATATACCATGGATGCTTGAAAGGAATGTGTACTCTGCTGTTGCTGGATGACAGATATATAAAAAAATGCCAGTTAAATCTGTATGTTGGTGGCATTGTTCAGGTCTATATTGTTATTGATTTTCCGTCTAGTTGTTCAGTCATTTAGATAGAGATATAAAACCTCCCATTACAGTTGTGGATATGTCTGTGTCTTTCAATTCTGTCAGTTTATGCTTCACGTATTATGTTCCTCTGCTGCTCATTGCACACACATTTAGGGTCGTTATGACTTCTACGTGGATTGACATTTTATTATGTAGTGTCTCTCTCTGTTTGCTAACTTTCTCTGCTCTGAAGTATACTTTAGTGACATTAATCTAGCCATTATTTTTTTCTTTTGATTAATAGTTGTATGATGTAAGTTTTCCCATCCTTTCACATAATGTGGACACGTATTATATTTGGAGTGAGTTTCCTGTAAATAGCAAATAGTTGGGTCATATTATTTAAAGTCACTTCTCTTAAAAGGTTCATTTAGACCATATAGATGTAATGTAGTTATTAGTAAGTTAGGACCTAAGTCTCCAATTTAATCTTTTGTTTTCTGTTTCAAGTTTCTTTTTCTTCTCTTTTTTAATAGGCTTCCTTCAGTTTGTTTGTGTATTTTTTAAGTATTCCATTTGGTTACATTCTTGGTGTTTTGAATCATATCTCTATATAGATTTTGTAGTGATCACTCTAGGTATTTTGTTATAGATTCAAAATGTATTACAGTCTACTGGTGTTGATATTTTACCATTCAAGTGAAATGTCAAAACTGTTACCTACCTTAATGCCTCTTTACCCTCTTGTTTGTAGTATATATATCTTAAACATTTATGTCACATATATTTAGAATCATCAGACATTTTTGTAATTATTATTATCACTTGAGGGGTGTAAACACTTTCCATCACTGCCGGGTGGGGGTGGGATTTCTTAATGTCCACTAGGTGTTCAATGACAGAACTCTGGCTGTAAGTAGAAGTGACTGGTTAGTGCTCTCATGACCTCCGCTGACATCAGGGGCAAGGGGGTAACTTCATCAATTCTTGGTGGTGGTAGACTCTTGATTCTCCACAGTCTTCCACTGTCAGTGCTCCAGTGGGTTATGGGAAGGTGCTTTGTTACTTCCAGATTGCTGGAAGTTCAGGTTCCCCAGGTGGTTTTCAATGATGTGATGGGTTGGTGGGGTGCCTCCTTTCAATTCAGTGGGTGTGGAAGCCTGTGCTCCCCAGTCAGCCTTTGCTAATGTAAATAGGAATGGGGCTGCCATTTTCTTCTGTGGCACTTGGCTCACATAGATCAGCTCTTGTGTAAATGATTTCTCTCTTGGTAGGCTGTCCATCCCTGGTCTTTTGTTATGTTTTATATCTTTGCTTATTAACATTTCAAGTGTGTTGTCTTTTTTAGCTCCAAGTCCAGTATGAATACACTAACATGAAAAATGAAGATACTCATTCACCTGTTATTCTTTGGTACCCAAATTCCCCACCCTACTTTCTTTCTTCTTCCCGCCTTTCAAAATGCTGTGCTTCTTTTATAATGTCTAAGATTTTTAGTTTATGTAGCTGAAGGAATCAAGAAAACTACACTTATTCCATATTCTTGGAAGCATCAATTTGATTGAAAGTGTTTTATTTGTGTGCTTTTTTATAAATTATTTTCAAAATGTAGTAACAGTTATAGTAATTCCCAGAAAAATACATAGGACACATGCATTCACAAAATATTACACAGAATTCAAAAGAATCAAAGACACTGAGATTTCATCCTTGTCAGATTAAGACTTGCAGTTCTAAAATTTTATCCTCATTTTAAAAAACTCACTAACCAACCATAACAAATATATTTAAGTGTTAATTTTTTACTAGTCCTTCTGTTAATGTGTTATTACTATTTCAGTATATCATTGAAATAAAATTTTAAGAAGCAATTATCTTAATTTTAGATGTAAAATACTTGAGACTTAGTTATGAAGATTTTCTAAAGAAATTAGACTGTTTTAGAATCTAACACTTAGTATAATATAATTGAGTTATGCCTAGTCTAACTAGTATGTCGTCTTGACTATGAAAATGTAGAGCTTTGGAAAAGGGGAAAGCCATTCTCACCTTTGTCCATTGTTGAATGCAGTGTGCCCCTGCCTTGTGGAGTTATGTAACACTAAAGCCTTCTCATGCATTTATTTGGTGTGCTAAAAGTATTTTAAATTTATTAATTATTATATAGTAGACAACACATTTTTGCATTGAAACTCCTTATGCTCTTTCGTTCAAGGTAGAGTAGTATTTTAAAGTCACAGAATATATAATCCATAGAAAAGGATATGGATTATGTATCTTGTTTTCTTTGCAGAGAAAGGGTGTTAAAATTAATACTAAAATAAATAAAGATACACTAACATGAATGTTACCTTTCAATGCATTATCTCTATTTAACTCCATTAAGAATGCATTTACAACTTTCTTCTCTTTTTAGTTACCATATTCATAGCTTGTGGGGTTACTAGTAAAGTAATGAGAATCTATTGGAAGAAAGGTATAAGTCTTATGGGTTCTAGTTACCATAATAATTTGAGATGTTCTAGGTTCCTCTTGCTTAATGAATTTTAAATAGTTGAGCGATATTAAAATTATTTGAAATTCTCGCTGTAATGAATTGTGTCATCAAATAATTTAATAGGAAGTGGTATTACAGCATGCAAAGAGCAGAGTCTTAAGAACCATACTGATCTGAGTTTGTATAGCATACTAATTATGTAAGTTAGAGCAGATTATGAAACAAACAAAAAAATTTCTATGTCTATTATTATAAAAATTCTTAGTTTTTATGTCACTGAGTTTTCCTAAACATTAAACTGGCATATTATTGCTTGCCTGCTACAGATGAGTATATAAATTCAGAAAATCATACATAGTAGTAGCATAGTAACAATATAAATTGGAGCACTAACATAACTGTACATTAAAACTCTCTCGCCTATGTATTAAAAATTGTTTTTTTTCTATTCTGCACAGAGAATGGAAGTTTTTGAATCTCATCTAAATACAGTAACAAGTGTTTAAGAAATAAGTAAAACATGTATAATTTCTGGAAAGCACCCTATTTTATTGAAATGGACGTTTTAACAGCTCTACAAGAAGAGTAGAGATCTCAAAGATTCTAAGAAACAAGACCTACGTTAATTTGATGTGCATACTGTGCACTTTTTGCCTACACTTTTGACAGAAACACAAAATGCACATTATACAATGATAGTGCTGAAATACCTTGTATCTGTTTTTGTGTTTTATAATTATTTGTTACATAAAATTTCTTGTACCATAACAGGTTCAAAAATAAATGCTAAAGTTCCTTCGTAATACAGAAAAACATTAATCTAAATATTAATTGATTAAAATGAAAGATTATTTTCCTGAAACTCTGGGCAAGAACTTGGGTGCGTGTTCTACATGGGAAGGCCCACCTGTACATTGTAATGCGGATTCCTGGGCCATGCTCCAGGAGACATTGAATTAATTTATCTGGATTACAGCATGGATGTTGCAATTTTTAAAATATCCTCCAGTGATTTTAATGTGATGGCCAGGTTGAGAATCACTATTCTAGACCACTGCCTCTCAAACTTCAGTGCGCGTGCATATCACTGGGGGATTGTGTTAAAATATACAGTTGGACAACAGGACTGGGATGGAGCCTAGGATTCTGCATTCACACCCAGCTCTTAGATGTTGCTGGGTCACACTTTGAGTATCATTGATTTAGTCGATTTTAGCTTATTGGTTCTCTTTAATTGTCCAAAATGTGTTCCAAAATTTAAAATCATCTATATATTTTTAAAAAGTCAAAAGAAAAATCACTAAATTTGAAACAGATTTTTAAAAATGAACCCAATCCTACATCATGCTGATTACATAACCACAAAGTATCATTCAAATGATTTTTAACACAGTACTTTTACTGTATAACTTTAGTGAGATTTATTCCAAGGATAATGAAACTGCAAAACAATCTTAAACTTCACTCAGCAGCAATGTTGTTAGGAATACTCTTGTTATTTCTAAACTATACAAACTACGTTGTAGGAAAAGCAAGCAAACCAGTAATTATGTGAATGCTATTAGAAAATGATATTTAGTGTAAACAAAATGATACGATATAAAATCAAAGAAGCTTAATAAAACGTTTAACATTACAATATTAAAGATGAATCAGAAATGTCTGTGTAAACTCATGACTGATACATAAGAGAATACAAAGATAAGCCACCACAGTACCAATGAACACTCTTGGTGTCCAGAGTTTGGTTTCTATAGTACCATCACTCATTAAGTCTTCTTAGATACAAAAGTACCTAAACCTGGTTTCATGCCTGGAGAAGGGAAGAGCAAAGTGAGCAGCTGCTAATAGAGGGCCATGAAGTAGAGCATTTCATTGCACAATTTCAACTTGCTATTTTTTAACTTTTCATAGTAAATCCAAATACAAAAGAAATATAAAATAAATAAGAATAAAGGAATGAGCCCTGGCTGGTATAGCTCAGTGGATTGAGCGCGGGCCTGTGAACCAAAGGGTCACCGGTTCAATTCCCAGTTAGGGCACATGCCTGGGTTGCAGGCCAGGTCCCTGGTTTGGGGCATGCAAGAGGCAACCACACACTGATGTTTCTCTCCCTCTCTTTCTCCTTCCCTTCCCCTCTCTATAAACAAACAAACAAACAAACAAACAAATATAATCATTTTAAAAAAGAATAAAGAAATGAATAAAGAAAAAGAAAAAAAGACAACTGTTACTTGGTTCCAGAGCAAGTTCTGGCCATTACTTGTACATTCCCTCCATATCGCATTTTCTTCTCCCTTGTACTTAGAGAAACCATACTTTGGTAAGAGTAATGAAGGTTTATATTTTAAGGGTGCTGGGTTTAAGATATATGCTTCCTAAGATAAAGACAGAACAATGTAAAATGTTAACCAAAAACATTTTAGGTAAATCATAGATGTCATTTATAATATACATTTGGGAGAATTGTTGAATTTTCCAAGTTGCTTTCAGTCAGTTTGCGTCTGTTGCTCTGATGTCCTGCTGGCTGTACTCTTTGCTGTGCATTTCCCCTCCACACAGAGCCATGGCAGTGAAAGATAATAGTAAGTTCTATCAAACATTGGTTCATCGTAATTGCCCCAAGAAACACAGACTTACATTAGAATCCTCATTCCTTTTCTTTCAAGTTTTGTGACTATAGAAGAATTACTAAAACTATCCAACTTCCTGTTTCTAAATCTATAAAAATGAGGATAGGAGTTACTTACAGATAATTTGACAAAATGATGCAT